>ML398775.1:445-42485 GCA_005239525.1 Nicotiana knightiana | reverse complement strand
AGTTAGTTGTCTATTTAATCTTTTGATTTACTATTTTAGATTAATTCTAGTAAATGTTTGTTTGAGTCAGTTTAGTTGATAGTTAAATCACAAGTCCCTGTGGGTACGATATCTGGACTTCAATTCCTATATTACTTGTCGACCACGTACACTTGCGTGTGCATTGGGAAATCAACCAACAAGTCTTGTGGAGGGTTGGTGCAGCAATAGGCACCTCAGGTGCCTGCCCTCAAGCTGGAGCTACTGGGGGTTCCTCTGTCGCAGCACGCGGGGGTGCTGTGGCTACACCGCGTGGTCTTCCTCGGCCTCTACCCCAGCCCCGGCCCCGGCCTCTCGCGGCTCTAACAGGGGGAGCAGGTGCCTGGTCATCAAATCCTCCAGTACGGGTCATCACCATCTGTGAGAAAGAATAGAATACAGAAGTTTAGAATTTTGATGTCAACAAATTTTGCATGACAAGGAATCAAAGAAGTATAAATTTTCCTAATAGTTCCATAGCCTCCCGAAGATAAGTATAGACGTCTCCGTATCGATCCGTGAGACTCTAATAAACCGGCTTGTGACTCATGATACCGATGAACCTAGAGCTCTGATACCAGTTTTCATGACCCAATCTTTCCTTCCTGAGAGGTCGCGAAGGCACCTAGTCTCTATGACTAGGTAAGATTAATATTTGCAAAATAACAACAGAATGAAAACATAAATCTAAACCATTAACAACAACAATAATGAAAGAATGGATAGAAATGTTGCTCGACATATACAATAACAACTCTAAAAAATACATGCAAAATTTACTAACTGTTCTATACATCAGTATTTAGAAATAGTAGAAGAAGAACTAAACAAAGAGATGGAAGGTGATTCCTAGATCTGCGGACGTGATAGATGTACCTCGAAGTCTTTGTAATAGCAGCGGGTGTACAACTAATAGCGATGCTGGAATGATGTACCTGGATTTACACATGAAAACATGTACAGAAGAGTAGCATGAGTACACCATAATAGTACCCAGTAAGTGCCAAGCCTAACCTCGGTTAAGTAGTGACGAGGTCAGGCGAGGCCCACTAGTAAATAATAAATGAGGCAGAAAAATATACAATATAATAAGAGAATAAAATTAAGCAAAAGGAAACGCAACAAATAATAATTAAACACACAGAGTAAACAATAGAGGATCTCCCTAGATACCGTCTTGTAGTCTCAAAAGTAAATGTATAGGGAGAACTCCCGATGTGCTCCCTTGAAGTCTCAAAAGTAAATGTGCAGAGGAATCTCCCGAGATATCGTCCCGTAGTCCCAAAAGCATTGTTACCGATTGATTGAGCTTGGTTCGAGGTAAGTGTCTTGACTAACTTTGTGTGGGGTAAATACCCTTAGGATTGGTGTTGTTATGATATGTGAGCATCGTGTATGCGAGGTGACGAGTGCGTACATGGGTTTGTTGAAAAGACCTGATTTTTTACTGAGTAATAACCTGTTTTCATCTTATTTGAGTATACTAGCATGTGTAGTTATCTTGTTAGCCTAGAATAGTATGTCTACGTGTCTTATTTGCTTGTCTGAACTCTTTGCAGCATGCTTAGTGGATTCCTTCTTCTGTTCTTGACTTTTACTTAGTCCAAACTGTAGGTTTTGTTATTGTAACTGTTATCTTCATTTTGTTTGAGTTGCCTATTTACTTTGAGACTACGGGACGGTATCCCGAGAGATCCCCCTGCATGTTTACTTTTGGGACTACGGGACAGTATCTCGGGAGATCCCCCTGCACATTTACTTTTGAGACTACAAGGTGGTACCTAGGGAGTTCTCTATGTGCATTTACTTTTGAGACTACGAGATGGTACCTCGGGAGTTCTCCCTGAATATTTATTTTGGTACTACGAGATCGTATCTCGGGAGATCCCCTATTGTTTAATTTTTGTGTTGAATTATTATTTGTTGCGTTTCCTTTGCTTAATTTTATTCGATTATTATATTGTATATTTTCCTGCCTCATTTATTATTTACCAGTGGGCCTTGCTTGACCTCGTCACTACTCAACCGAGGTTAGGCTTGGCACTTACTAGGTACCATTGTGGTGTACTCATGTTAATCTTCTGCACATATTTTCGTGTGCAGATCCAGGTACATCATTCCAGCCTCGCTATTAGTTGTGCACCCGCTGCTGTTACAAAGACTTTGAGGTCCGCAGACCTAGGAGTCCCATTCCATCTATTTGTGTAGTTCGTCTTCTACCATTTCTAAATACTGATTTATAGAACAGTTAGTAAATTCTTCATGTATTTTTTAGAGTTGTTATTGTATATGTCGAGTGGCATTCCTATCCATTATTTTATTATTGTTGTTGTTAATGGTTTAGATTTATGTTTTCATTTTGTTGTTATTTTGAAAATATGTGGCTTACCTAGTCGTAGAGACAAGTTGGTATCAAAGCTCTAGGTTCATAGGTTCTACTAGTCATGAGCAAGTGTCGAGTAGAGTCTTGTAGATCGGTATGATGACGTCCATACCTATCTTCGAGAGGCTACAGAACATTTAGGATATACTTCCCATCTTTCTTTTCCTTATTAGTTTAGCCCTTTGAATTCCTTCCACACATTCGTATGTGCACATGAGCGCTCGATATCAGTTGTGCATCGACGGCTTGTGATTCCATGGTTGAGGTGCGAGATGTGATTTTGGCGTGCTGATGATGGGCCAGTCTGGAGAACTTGAGGCCTGGTTTTCACTGTAGTTTGAGCATGGAGATTTCAATTATGAGAGCACGTGCTTTTGGGACTTATATGTTTGTTGGTGTCCCTACTAGTGGAATTTGTGAGTGGATGTCTATGTGGTGAGTATGATTTGACTGCGAGATTGTGTTCGGATTGTCCGAATATGTAGAGAAGGGTTACTTGAGATGTAGCAAGGGCTATTGGGTGTTTGATTTTTGTCTTGATTTGGCGTATGGCCTCGAGTTATGGGTGTGTTGAAAGATATCTCATCTTTTTTAGTTGTGGAGTGAAGTAGATCTTCATGTCGTGTTATGGGTTCAGACTCAGGAAGATTAAGAGATTGTGTAATAGTTATGATTGTAGAGTTATAGAAAGATGTCGGATTGAGGCTAAGCAGGTGGGTTATCTCCTGCGGAGGGGTCCTGGAGTTTTGTGATCCGTATGTTGTTTTGCAGTGAGTTCTTTTTTAACAGTGAATTATATGTGTTGCAATTTGAGTTCGGGTCGCTTATGAGAGTTGGCGTGACTGCTACAAGGATGAATGCAAGATTTGCAGACGATTTGAGGTATTAGATGGGTGGTGTTATCTAAGGTTATGAAGGATTTAGTTAAATCTCACTACGTATGTTGGCAGTAATAGAGCATGATCCTTGTGATTTATTGTGTGATTTGATCTATGTCTTTGAGCCAAGCGGGGGAGTATGCTATTGATAAGTTGAGTGCACGATTATGTGATATATTGGTTTCAGTTAGGGGTATACTGGTGAATCAGTTATGACTTGCAGAAGTGCAGATTGAGAATGACTCGAGTAAGGGAATTTTTGGATACGGGTTGTATTAGAGGTGTGGGTTACTCCCTTAGGTGTTAGTGTGCTAATGGGGCACAGATCGTTCTACCCATTTGGTCAGTTTAATCAAGATTTGAGAAGAGTGGATGACTCTCGAGAATGGTTCTAATGGATTCAAGATATAAATGTAGCGATTTAGAATTTTCAATATTTGTATATGGTTAGAAATTGAGATTTACATTGGACGTTATCGAGGCTTGTGGCATTTTTATAGCATTGAGGATTATGCATTTCAGTATCAAGAGGGTGAAGGAAATAGTTTTAGGTTCATTTACGGTCTCTTTAGAGTGGGTGTCTAGGTTGTGGTGCTTCGGGGAGCTTAAGAGGGAAGTCAGCGGCTTATGGGCCTTAGGAAGTTGTGGTTTTATACTAGGGTATCTTGTGTGGTGGATTTTAGTTAAGGATTGTGGTGTCTAGCAAAGAGAAGTAGCAATTTGAAGGCAATTTGGAAAGGACTTGGAGAAGTAATACACCTTGGTAGTAGGTTGGATCAGCACAGTAATGGAGATAATCGGTCTTTAGGTACTTACGACGTGGCTAGTCTTTTCAGGTGTTCCATGGCAATGCTCTTAGGTTTGGGCGACTTGCGTTGCTGGGTTGAGTTAGAGAGATTCAGTTCTGATGGTTTGGTGTGGCTTGAAGAGGGTATATTATTCAGAAGGGGCAATGTGTTTGATTTATGGATACTTTACTGGTAGTGCAGCAACCATGGATACTTTACTGGTACTGCGGCACTCTCCTGGTTGATCAACTGCTGATATTCATATTTTTCTATGTGTCAAGGAAGAATTTTAGAAGTATTTCTTTAAGGTGATCGTGTATTAGAGATGTGTTAGACATCCTGGTGGTGGAGTTGGGATCAGATATGATGATACGTGTGTTATATGGATTTGGAGACTGGGAGTTCAGAGGAGCAGATAGTTTCATGGTTATGGACTGTGAAGTCATGGTTGAAGCTAGCCAGATGACAGTATGTGTTATGATTCAGTCATTGTGGGCTTTCAGAGGTTTATTTATCTATTGTGGGTACCCGGAGTCAATTTTAGGGGTCCAATGGTAGGCCCAATCAGAATGTGTATTCTACACCGAGTCGGATTGGTTGGCTCCAGAATGCTATTGTCGAGGGATGTGCCATTCGGTTGTTGCTGAGCTTATTTGTGTTCTGAAATTATCTGGGAGTTACTCTTATATTCTATGAGGAGTTGTGATTCGTTGGTTTTAGGCACACATGGTGCCGTCCTATTGTGGTCTTATAACGGAATTTGAGCGAGATGAGTAATTGGGTATTGCATGATTGAGGGCTTATTGGTTATGTTCTTTCGGGTTTTGTGTGTCATGGTGTCATCTGATTATCTGTGGTTATAGTAATGCACTTTGGGTACTTGATGTCGAATTTTTTGAGGTTATTGATTTTGAGCAGGGTGGCTCGAGGTATATGATATGGACCAACGTTTGGATGGAGTCGTACATTGCAGCAGAGTCATGTTGAGGTATGAACCTTTGTGTTAGAGTCGGGTAATGGTTCTACAGTGTGTGATGGGTTCTTAGCATTGCGTTGTGGTGATACCCATTGAGCGGGCGGGACGGTTCCCTTGATTGAGTCATTTTTGCTATTGAGTACATTTGGATTGTTGCTTATTGGTGCATGGATTGCACAGTTCGTGGATTTGGATAGTATTGGTGTTGCGTGTCAGTAGAGTAGTTGGTATTCGATAAGATGGAGTTTTCAGATCTAGGATGGGTTCTATCGAATTTGATTGCGGTATGTTTGGAAGGATAATATCATAAGTCAGCTTAGGGATCAGCAATAAATCTTGTTGAAGGAAAGGGAGCTCCACGGCTTGTTGATTTGATGAATGATTATGGGTTTCTGCGTGTTCTTTCGTTATCGCCAATGTACGAAGGTTTTAGAGTGGGGTTTTGTTAGATATGATGTTTATTACCGACATTGGATTATTCAGAGCAGTTACTATGATCGGAGGTTTTACTATGGGTATTTAAGTCATGTGGTATTCCCGATGATTATAGTTGGGGTTATGGCTGCGGGTTTGTAAAACTTGTTCAGACTTATATAGCGTGTAGGTTGTGAGGTTCAGATCTTATAAGGAATTTCGGATGTTGGAAATTGGATTCTAAGGCTTGTGGGCTAGGTTGAATTGAGAAATCTCAGTTATGTTATGTTATTGGACTTATATGGGATAGGGTGATGTGGGATCACCCCCGGGTATGTGCATGGCAAGGTTATATGGCGGTTTGGTGGTTTTGGGAACAACTCTTGGCACGTTCGAGGACGAACATATGTTTAAGTGGGGGAGGATGTAACGACCCGACCGATCATTTTGAGCATTTTCACTTCGCTCGGTAGTTTACGGGCATGAGTAGATCCGTATGATGTATTATGACTTATGTGAACCATCGGTTTTGGGTTTTAGGTTATTCGGAGTCGGGTTGGAAGAATGAATTTCATTGTTGAAGCTTTAAGTTGAAAGAGTTTAATAAGTTTGAGTTTGACCTTTTGTGAATTTGACCCCGGAATGAAGTTTTGATAGTTCTGTTAGGTCCGGATGGTGATTTTGGACTCGACCGTATGCCCGGATTTTCATTTGGATGTTTCTAGAAGGTTTCGGCACAGGTTGGAAAAAATTAGAAATTTGAAGGTTTAGAAAGTTCATAAGTTTAACCGGAAGTTGACTTTGAGGACATCGGATTCGAATTGTGGGTCCGGTGATTTGAATAGCTTCGTCATGTCATTTCGGACTTGTGTGCAAATTTTGGGTTCATTCCGGGATGATTTTATATGTTTCGACGCGAGTTTCGGAAATTTGAAAGTTCAAAGTTCATAGATTTTGATTTGAGGTGTGATTCATCATTTCGATATTTTTATGTGTATTCTGAGGCCTCGAGTAGGTTCGTTTTATGTTATGGGACTTGTTGGTATGTTTGGATGGGGTCCCGAGGGACTCGGGTGAGTTTCGAGCGGGTTTCGGACTATTTTGGATCATGTTGTTATTGCTGGTTTTTCTGGTGTTTCAGCAGTGCTTCGCGATCGTGGATGGATCAATACATTCGTGATGAGTATCTTTGTCAGTGCAGTGGTTTGTTATTCACGTTCGTGGTGGGTTGATGTGGTGTTATTTTGCATCCGCATGCTAGTTCATGCGTTCGCGTAGTGTTGAGGCGTGGCAGCTGGGAGATGGAGGATTCTTCAATGCGATCGCAAAAGGTAAGTCATGTTCGTGAAGATGGGGCATATGTGGTCATCGTGTTCGCGAGGGGTGCACCGCGAACGCATAGAGTGTTTAGGTGGCCAGATATTTTTTGTTCATCACGAACGCGGTGGGTTTTCCGCCATCGCGAAAGAGGGACGTCTGGACAGATTATAAGAACTCTATTTCAAGGGGTTTCGGCCGTTTTTGCATTTTAGGAGCTATGGAGCTCGGATTGAGGTGATACTTAAAGCAATTTTCACCATATGAATTGGGGTAAGTGTTCTGTACTCGGTTTTGATTATATTCATGAATCTATCTTCGATTTTAGCTATAGGATTGTGGATTTAAAAAGAAAAATTGGGGGTATTGGCCTAAAGTTTCATAATATGAATTCTTGAGTTTTGACCACCGATTTGGAGTCAGATCTAAGTGAATTCTTGAGTTTTGACCACCGATTTGGACTCATAATTGAATGGGACTTCGTATTTTGTGAGTTTTTTCGGGTTCCGAGGTACGGGCCCAGGTTAGGCTTTTGGGCCGATTTCGGGTTTGATTCAAGATTTGATCTTTTACGATCGGGATTGGTTCCTTTAGCATTGTTTGATGTATTTGAATTGTTGTTGGTTAGTTTCGAGCCATTCGGAGGTCGAAACGCGCGGGATGGCATCTTCGGAGCATCACTTGGCTTGCTCGGCATTGGTATTGGCTCGTTCGAGGTAAGTAACTCTTCGAAACTTAGTGTTGAGGGTATGAAACCCCGCATTATGTCTTATATGATTGGTATTGAGGTGACGCACATGCTAGGTGACGGGCGTGTAGGCGTGAACCTTGTGAATTGGGACTCTGTTGTTCCCATGGCACTGTATTGTGGCCCTATTTTGCTGATATTTGTGTTTTCACCATGTGATAAAGTAACTGGGCTTTCAATCATGCTAAATATCATTTTTAGGCTTTTATGTTGATATTGTTAAGACCCATAGTGGTCATTTTTTGCTGTCATCTCACTGATTTCATTGATATTTTGTACTCAGTCATAATCATTCATTCATATCATATCTCAGTCTCAATGTTGTTTATTGATTCATCATATCATTGTTGTCGGGCTAGTTTCATGACATTGTGAGCCCGAGAGTAAGACTGGAGATATTGATGACTGAGTGAGGATGAGAGCTTGATTATGAGTGACAGTTATGGGATCGGGCTGCATGCCGCATCATGTTATATTGATTTATTCCTAGATCTGGCTTATGATAGCGCTTGGGCTGTAGGAGCCTCTCCGGAGTCTGTATACACCCCAATGAGCGCGGTTGATTATATTGAGGGCTGGATCTTCCCTGAACATGGATCTTATCCGATGCTTTTATATACCTAGAGCTGGATCTTCTCCATGGGGCCGGATCGGCCTTTCCTCCATACTGAGTGATTGATGGTTAGTGATGTATATATTCAGGGATGGATCTTCCCTGGGCCGTATGGGCCATATACAGTACCGAGTGATTGAGCAGTATGAGTGGAAAGTGTGGGACAGTGATATTGATTACTCTGAGAGTGTGAGTACATGATTCATCTCTGAGATATATGGCATTGGCATGCATACATGACATATAGGCATAGAGATGCATTTTTCCTCATGCTATATAGTATCACGTCATTCATGAATTTTACACATATTGATATGTGGGTATAGAGAGGTGTTTGTAGTTGTTATTTGGGAAGAAAATGAAACTTCTTACTTGTTGTTGAAAGGATTTTGGAAAAAATCATAGTTTTCAAACTTACACGTATTTTTGACATTTTTGGTAAAAGATTTGGATTTTCTCACTGAGATTGAAAAGCATGACCATTTTCTAGAGCTGTAAACGAGCTTAGCATTTTTACTTATGAAATACCCCTTTTATTACTTGTATTATGCTGTTATGAACTGTTTTAGAATACCGATATTGCACCCAACCTTGTGATAGCTCGTCGTTGCTTTCAACCTAAGGTTAGGTTTGTTACTTACTCAGTACATGGGATCGGTTGTACTAATACTACACTTTTTCACATTTTGCAAATGTTGGCTGTTGTTGTTGCTGTGTTTGATGGTTGCTGGATTTGAAGATGTACTTATGTCCCTGCTGTAGCTTCCTCGTTTGTTCGGGGTAGCCTTGGATTATGAAACTCTGTTTATGTACTTTTCAAACAGAAGATGTACTTACTTCATATTAGTTTTGTACATTCTATTCTTAGAAGCTCATGATTTGTAAAACAGTCCTTGGGAAGTGTATAAAATCGAGTAAATTACTTTCATTGTTAATATTATTGAAATTGGACAATTATTAGTAGGCTTACCTAGCGGTTGGGTTAGGTGCCATCATGACTAGTGGATTTGGGGTCATGACAGTATAATAAGTATGCATATACGGTGGCACTTTAGAGATTCAGGTTGATTTTTATATGTCTTTAATTAATATTGACTTATTGTTATGTTTCAGTTCCGCCTGACTTACTCGGTACATTATTCGTACTGACGTCCTTTTGTTGGGGACGTTGTATTCATGCCTGCAAGTATAGATAATCAGTTTGATGAGGCCTCATAGTAGACGAGGTTGGCATTCAACGAAGGATCGATAAGACTCCACCTCATTCGGAGTGCAGCCGAGTCTATAAGTCATCGTGTCAGATTTTTATGATGCACTTATGGGTAGGTAGGTACCGTGTCCCGTTTGATGTCAATAATCTTAAAGGCTTTGTAGAGACAATTTCATTTTGTATAGTATGTAAGAGGCCTTGACGACCCATGTATATTTATTTTTTAAATGCGATGGTTCATTTATACAGTGTTTGCCCACTTATAGTTGTACATTATGAGTTGTGGCCATGTTGGCCCATGATAGTTACAAAAAGAATGAGTTCAGCCACTCGACCTATGTATGTTCTAGTTTTGGTTGAATGATCTTGAGTTATAGAGTGGTTCGCACGGTCCAGCACGGCACCGGGTGCCAGCCACGCCTCCCCAGGTTTGGGGCGTGACAAAGTGGTATCAGAGCAGGTCGTGTGCTAGGGAGTCTACAAAGCCGTGCCTAGTAAAGTCTCACTTATGGGTGTATTGTGCGCCACATTTATAATTGAGAGGCTATAGCGCATTTAGGAAATGTCACCCTTATTTTGTTTCAAAATCGTGCCATAGAGTTGAGTCGTAAGAAGTCAGTATGAAGTTTTTTCTAGATTTTGTATGCACCAGAGGTGCAGGTATCACAGTAGAGCTTTAAGGCGTAATTTCCACCTATGTGAAAGGGAGTTTATGAAAGAAATAGAAGATATGATGCGAGATTGAAAGGTAAGTAGTGTAAATGTGAAGAAGATACGAGATACTCAAGTAAAAAAGGTTGTGAATAGTCGAAACTTCAGATATAGTTTGGGTTTTAGTTTAGTTTATAGGGAGACCCTAGTGAAAAATTTTGTAAATCTCTAAGCGTTAACATTAGAGGAAATATTTTATAGGGAGGAAGGATGTTACATACCGTACTTTAACAATAGGATGATTCATAGTAATCAATATGAGCATGAAGGGATTAAGATCTGTAACGACCCGATCGGTCGTTTCGAGAGTTTTAGCCATGTTTCCCCCATTTCTACTTCATTATATGTGGTTCAGCTCTGTTATATTGTGTTAGGTTGGTTGGCTCGGTTTCAGAGCGGTTGTAGAGAGAAATGAGACACTTAGTCTCCTAAGTTGGTAAATTAGTTGGAAAGTCAACTATAAATTGACTTATAGATAAACAATCACGGAATGTGGTTTTTATGGCTCAGATAGCTTCGTTAGGTGATTTGGGACTTAGGAGTGTGTTCGGAATATTGTTCGGAGGTCTGTGGTAGAACTAGGCTTGAATTGACGAAATTGGATTTTTGGTGATTTCCGGTAGGTAGTGGAAAATTAGCTATCGGGGTCGGAATGGAATATCGTAAGTTGGAATAGGTTTGTAATGTTGTTTGTGATGTATCTAAAAAATTTCAGGTCATTCGGATGTGGTTTTCTTAGTTTCGGCATCGCTGGAGAATTTCGGAAGTTTAGAAATCCTTAGGCTTGAATTCGGGGTTAATTCGGTATTTGGATTTTGCTTTGGGTGATTCGAAGGCTAGACTAAGTTTGAATGATGTTATGGGATGTGATGGTATGTTTGGATGAGGTCCCGAGGGCCTCGGATGAGTTTCGGGTGGTTAACGGACTTAGTATTTGGTTGGCAACTACTGAAATCTGGTATCAATTGTTTCCGGTTTCCTTGTACGTGATCGCAGGAGTCCATTCGCGATCGCGTAGGCTTATTTTGGGGCAGAGGTAAGTTTGTTCTACGCGGTCGCAGGGTTAGGGTCGCAATCGCGTAGTTTTAGAGAGTTCTGCATCGCGAACACATGGCTGAGTTCGTGTTCGCGTAAAAGGATTTGTAGCGGCGGTGTGATGAAGGAATTACTCTATATGATCGCGTAGAGTTGGGCACGTTCGCGTTGTTATGAGAGGGTGCTATCCGCGACCGCGTGTGTATTTCTGCGATCGCATAAGGTTCAAATGCGGGGAGTCTTGTTTGTGCTTCGCGATCGCGAGGCTATTTCCGCGATCGCAATGGAGACTTATCTGGGCAGAATGCTTAAGTTCAAAACGAGGGTTTGAGCTTATAATTCCAAAATTCCATAGAGAGATTGGAAGAAGGCGATTTTGAAGAGATTTTCAGTAGAGTGATTGCGGTAAGTATTTCTCACTTAGTTTTGGTTCAATTCCATGATTTAGTCTTGAATTTCATCATTTAATTTGAGAAATTGGAGAGGAAATTGGGGAAAATGGAAGAAAGATTTGGGAATTTTTTTGGGGATTTGAATGGGCATTTGAAGTCGGATTTTGATGAATTTGATATGGGTAGACTCGTGAGTGGATAAGGATTCTGGTTTTGTGATTTTTATCGGATTCCAAAGCGTGTCCCTGGGGGTCGGGTTTGACCAATTTCGGAATTTTTATTTAAATTTGATCATTTTCGAGTGGGCTTTGTTCCTTATCATATATTGATGATATACATCTGATTTTGGCTAGATTTGGAGAAGTCAAAGGCCGAGTCTAGAGGAAAAGGCGTTGTGGGCTAGGATTTTAGCCGGGTTGAGGTAAGTAACGTTTCCAAACTTGGTTCTGAGGGTTCGAAACCCCGAACTATTTGTTATGTGATTAAAATTGGTGACGCACATGCCAAGTGACGGGCGTGCGAGCATGCACCGTGAGACTTGTGACCTGGTTTATCCCATGGCACCGTCTAGTAGCTATTTAGGATTGATATCCGCACTTTTATTGATGTGGTTAATGTGAACATGCTGGAAATCATACTAAGTCAAATGCTAGGGCTTTACGCCGAAAATGCTATGACCCGAGAGGTCATATATTTCTGTCTCCTTATGTGTTCATTTTATTTTGTATACTCAGTCCTGTCATTGCATATTATTCCATGCCTCCGTCTCGGTAATTGTTGATTTTATATATTTATCATTGTTTCGGGCTAGTTCATGCATCCGAGAGCCCATGTGAGAGAGACTGGAGAGTAATGACTGAGTGAGACTGAGAGCCTGTTATTGAGACAGTTATGAGATCGGATTGCACACTGCAGCGATACTCTGATCATGCCTTCTTTGGCTTGATATAGCGCTTGGGCTAAGAGGAGCCCCTCCGGAGTCTTTACACCCCCAGTGAGCGCAGTGATATTTGAGGGATGGATCTTCCCTGGACATTGATCTTGTCCGAAGTGTTTATATTTGAAGGATGGATCTTCCCTGGACATGGATCTTGTCTGAAGTGTTTATATTTGAGGGATGGATCTTCCCTGGACATGGATCTTGTCCGAAGTGTTTATACTTGGAGATGAATCTTCTCCACGAGGCTGGATTGGCATGGATGAGTTGTGATATTGATTTTAGCATGTTGATAATGGGCCAGTCTGGAGGACCTGAGGCCATGTTTATATGTGTATTGTGTGATGAGATGCCGATTGTATGAGCACGTGCATTTGGGGACTTATATGTTCGTTGTGTCCTATTGGTGGGATTTATTGGCTGGATGACTATGTGGCGAGTGTGATTCGATGGTCAGGTGTGTTCAGATTGTTTGATTGTGACGAACGGATTGACTGGAGATATAACAAGAACTATTGAGTGTTTGACTTCTGTCTTGAGTTGGCGTATGGCCTCAAGTTGTGAGTGTATTGAAGGACCTCTCATGTAGTTTAGTTGTGGAGTGGAGTGGATCTTCCTGTTGTGTTATGAGTTCCTGGTGATATCTTTTGGGCTGACCAATGCCCAAGTAGCATTCATGTATTTAATTAACAATGTATCCTAGCCGTATTTATACTCCTTTGTTATTGTAATTCATTGATGGTATCCTGGCGTACCCACGTACCTAGGAGGAGCATACTCAGCATTGAGGATGGTGTTATAGAGATTTAGGGAGGAGAGGCTTATGCAAGTTCTCCAAGTGTGAATTTTGGCTCCGTTCAATAGCATTCTTGGGGCACGTGGTGTCCCGTGAGGGGACCCAGGTGGTCAGATGGGTGTAGGGAGAGCTTCCAGAAGCTCAAGATTTGCTTTGACCCCAGCTCCAGTGTTAGTTCTTCCATCAGCTTCAGGTTCTTATACCGCGTATTGTGGTGCCTCGAGGGTAGGCGTTGGTTGTGTTTAAATGCACGACGATAAAGCGATTGCGTAATAGCTATGATTTTTGGAAGGGTATAGAGAGTTATCAGATTGAGGCTAAGCAGGCGGGGGATGTCTCGAGGGTTGTGTGATCCTTATGTGGTTTTGTAGCAAGTCCTCTATTACCAGTAAATGACATGTGTTGCAATTTAAGTTAGATTGCTTGTGGAAGTTGGCACGACTATTACAATGATAAATACAAGATTTGTAGACAATTTGAGATATTAGATGGTTTGTGTATATGAGCTTATGGAGGATTTAGTTGAATCTCACTGTGGTATTGTGGCGGCAATAATGTATGGGCATTGAGAGTTATTGCTTGTCTTGATCTATGGCTTTGAGCCAAGTGGGGGGAGGGGGTCTGATAATGATAAGTTAGTTGCACGATTAGGTGTTGTGTTGATTTCAGTTCGAGGTATTCTAGTGAATCAGTCATGAACTGTGGAGGTGGAGTTTGAGAATGACTCGAGTAATGGAAATTTTGGATACAGGTTGTATTATACTCTATGGGAAAAATGGGTTCTATTGAATGATAGAGTTGTATCGGTAAAAGGTGCAGTGTGTGTGGAGCAGGAACTTACTTGGTTGTTTAGGAGTGTGGGTTACTCCCTTGAGCGTCGGAGTGTTAATGGGGGGTACAAACCGTTCGATCTGTTTGATCAGTTTAATTGAGGCTTGCGTAGAGTGGGTGACTCTCGAGAATGGTTCTAATGGATCCAAGGTTTATGTATAACAATTGGGAATCTTTAAGATGTGTATTTGGCTATAAACTGAGATTTTCATGAGAATGTGTCAAGATTTGTGGTATTTCTATATCGTTGTAGATTCTACATTGCGGTATCATGAAAGGGGAATAAATGGTTTAAATTCATAGAGAGTCTCTTTAGAGTAAGTATTTGAGATGTGGTACCTTGGGGTGCTTAAAAGATATTCATCGGTTTATGAGCCTTAGGGCGATGTGGTTCGGTGCTAGGGTCTCGCGTGGTGATTTCTGGTTGAGGATTTTGGTACTATGGCGAGGAGAAGAATCAATTAGAAGGTAATTCAGAAGAAACTCAGAGGAAATAGGAAATCTTGGTAGTAGATTGGATCGGCATGGTAATGAGTAAGATCGATTCTTTGGGTACTCATGATGTGGTAAGGTTC
The DNA here is from genome assembly GCA_005239525.1 of Nicotiana knightiana. Classification (NCBI taxonomy): domain Eukaryota; kingdom Viridiplantae; phylum Streptophyta; class Magnoliopsida; order Solanales; family Solanaceae; genus Nicotiana; species Nicotiana knightiana. Next base: position 27,863 of record ML398775.1, on the reverse strand, counting down.
TACGTGTGATTCGGGGGAATGCTCTTGGGTTTTTACAGCCTGCATGGCTTGGTTGAACTAGAAGGATTCAATCCTGACGGTTTGGTTTTGTGCAAATGGTATTCGAAGAGTCCTTGATGGCTTCTACCACGGTTAGAGGTGTATATTTTCTACTAGCATGAGGGGCATGTAATGTATAGTGATTTGCTTCTAGATGGGATCGAATGGAAAACTGTCGGCTGGTTGGGTACGTAGTTTCTTGTGGCTTGGAAGGGATTATGAAGTCCTCATATTTATCATAGGATGGAATTGGTACGTTGTGTAGGGTTGAGATTTGCATGTATGAGGTCACAGTTCAGTTCTGGATGGAAGGGTCATAAATTCTTAGGCAGCTTGGGCAGTTTCAGATGACTAGGTAAATGATATAACTAATTGGTGTGGTTTGATGAAGATATACATTTCAGAAAGGGCAATGTGTTTGAGTTAAGGATGCTTCATTGGTATTGCGGCGCTCTCTTGTTGGGTTGACTGCTGATATTCAAGTTTGTTTTATGGCACAGAAGAATTATAGGGGTATCCCTCATGGAATGATTGAGTATTAGAGGTGTGTTATATATTCGAGCGTTGGAGTTGGGATCAGATATGGTGATTCGTGCGCTTCATGGACCTCGAGACTGAGATTTCTCATAAACAGGTTATTTTGTGGTTGTGGACTGTGAAGATACTGAGCAAAGCTAGTCAGGTGTTAGTATGTGCCATGATTCAGTCATTGTGAACTTCGAAGAGTTATCTATCTGTTGCGGAATGACCAGAGTTGATTTAGGTTTCATTGGTAGGCCTGGTATGGGTGTGTGTTCTTCACCGGCTCGGAATTGTTGACTCCGAATGTTATTATTGGGGAACGTACCATTCGATTGTCATTGAGTTTATTCGTGTTCTGGAGTGATCTATAAGTTACCCTTCGGTGTTGCGAGGAGTTGTGATTGTTGGTTATATGCACATATGGTGGGGATCTATTTGGGCTTTATAGCGGGATTTGAGAAAGGCAAGTAGTTGGGTATTACGAGATTGAGACGTATTGGTTATGTTCTTTTGGGTTCGTGTGGCATGGTATCATCCGATTTCCTGTGGTTATGACAATGCACTTTGAGTACTTGATATCGAATTACGCATGGTTACTGATTTTGAGCAAGGTTGCTCGAAGTATTTCATGTGGACCAGTGTTTGGATAGGGTCGCTCATTACAGCGAAGTTATGTGGAGGTATGATCCTTCGAGTTAGATTTGTGTGTTCTGGTTCTACAATGTGTGATGGGTTCTCAGCATTGTGTTGTGGTGGTACTGGTGAGCTTGCGGTACAGCTCTCGCATTGGAGTCACATTTTCCATGATTTGAGTACATTTAGGATGTTGTATATTTGTACACGGACTGCACAGGTTGTGACTTTCAGCGCATGCTTCACGTCACTAGAGTGGTTGTGGTAGATGAGAAGAGGTCGTCGGACCTGGAATGGGTGCTACCGGGTCTGGTTGTGGTATATCTGGGAGGATATTGATGCTGATCGACTTAGAAATTTTTGCTATATTTCCTGTCGAAGAGAGGGAGTTCCATCACTTGTTATTCCGACGAATGGGTACTAGTTTCTGTGTGTTTATTTCATCATTGTAAGTATATGAAGTGTTAGAACGAGGCTTTGCTTGATAAGAGGTTATTTACCGGTATTGGGTTGTTTTGAGCAGCTATTGTGATAATGAGTTATCGCTATCGGTGTCTGAGTCATGTGGTATATCATGTGAGTACATCTTGGGTTAAGGATATGGCTTGATACAGCGTGTTCAGACTTATTTAGTTTATGGATGTGGGATTTTGATCTAATAAGTTATTTCGGAATTTGGAAATTTGGTTCTAAGGTTTATGGGTTAGGTTGGATTACGAAATTTAAGCTATGTTGTGCTATTGAACCTATATGGGTCAGGGTGACGTGGGATCACCCCTAGTATGTGCGTGGTTAGGCTACACGGAAATTTTAATGGTTTTTGTAACAACTCGAGGCACGTTCGAGGACGAACATATGTTTAAGTGGGGGAGAATGTAACGACTCGATCGGTCGTTCCGAGAGTTTTATCCCCGTTTCACTCGTTTCTGCTTCATTATATGTGGTTCATTTCTATTATATTATGTTAGGTTGGTTGGCTCGGGTTCGTAGTGGTTGTGGAGAGAAATGAGACACTTAATCTCCTAAATTGGTGAATTAGTTGGAAAAGTCAACTGAAAGTTGACTTATAGGTAAATGATCTCGGAATGTGGTTTTTATGGCTCGGATAGCTTTGTTAGGTGATTTTGTACCTAGGAGTATGTTCATAATGTTGTTCAGAGGTCCGTGGTAGAATGAGGCTTGAATTGACGAAATTGGATTTTTGGCGATATTCGGTCGGCAGTAGAAAATTAGCTACCAGGGTCGGAATGGAATTCTGTAAGTTGGAATAGGTTCGTAGTGTCGTTTGTGATGTGTGTGCAAAGTTTCAGGTGATTCGGACGTGGTTTGCATAGTTTCGGCATCGTTGGCGAATTTCGGAAGTTTAGAAATCCTTAGGCTTGAATTCAGGGTTAATTCAGTATTTGGATGTTGCTTTGGGTGATTCGAAGGTTTGACTAAGTTTGAATGATGTTATGGGATGTGATGGTATGTTTGGATGAGGTCCCTAGGGCCTCGGATGAGTTTCGGGTAGTTAACAGACTTAGTATTTGGTTGGCAACTGCTGAAATCTGGTATCAATTGTTTCTTGTTTCCTTGTACGCGATCGCAGGAGTCCATTCGCGATCACATAGGCTTATTTTGGGGCAGAGGTAAGTTTGTTCTACGCGGTCGTAGGGTTAGGGTAGTAACCGCATAGTTTTGCAGAGTTGTGCATCATGAACGCGTGGCTGAGGTTGCGTTTGCGTAGAAGGATTTGGAGCGGCAGTGTGATGAAGGAATTACTCTACGCAATCGCATAGAGTTGGGCGTGTTCGCGTTGTTGTGATAGGTGTTATCCACGATCGTGTGTGTGTTTCTGCGATCGCATAAGCTTCAAATGCGGGGAGGCTTGTTTGTGCTTCGCGATCACGAGGCTATTTCCGCGATCGCAATACAGACTTATCTGGGCAGAATGTTTAAGTTCAAAACGAGGGTTTGAGCTCTAATTCCAAAATTCAATAGAGAGCTCGGAAGAAGGCGATTTTGAAGAGATTTTCAGTAGAGTGATTGGGGTAAGTGTTTCTCACTTAGTTTTGGTTCAATTCCAGGATTTAGTCTTGAATTTCATCATTTAATTTGAGAAATTGGAGTGGAAATTGGGGGGAGATGGAAGAAAGATTTGGGAATTCTTTTGGGGATTTGAATGGGCATTTAAGGTCGGATTTTTATGAATTTGATATGGGTAGACTCGTGAGTGGATAAAGATTCTGGTTTTGTGATTTTTATCGCATTCTGAGGTGTGGGCCCGGGGGTCGGGTTTAACCTCGGGATTTTTTGTTAAATTTGATCATTTTTGAGTGGGCTTTGTTCCTTAGAATATATTGATGATATACATCTGATTTTGGCTAGATTTGGAGCAGTCAGAGGCCGAGTCTAAAGGCAAAGACGTTGTGGGTTAGGATTTTAGCCAGGTTGTGGTAAGTAAGACTTCCAAACTTGGTACTGATGGTTCGAAACCTCGAACTACTTGTTATGTGATTAGAATTGGTCACGCACATGCCAAGTGACGGGCGTGCGGGCGTGCACCATGAGACTTGTGACCTGGTTCATCCCACGACATCGTCTAGTAGCTATTCAGATTGATATCCGCACTTTTATTGATGTGGTTAATGTGAACATGCTGGAAATCATACTAAGTCAAATGCTAGGGCTTTACGCCGAAAATGCTATGACCCGAGTGGTCATATATTGCTGTCTCCTTATGTTTTTATTTTATTTTGTACACCCAGCCCTGTCATTGCATATTATTACATGCCTCCGTCTCGGTAATTGTTGATTTTATATATTTATCATTGTTTCGGGCTAGTTCATGCATCCGAGAGCCCATGTGAGCGAGACTGGAGAGTAATGACTGAGTGAGACTGAGAGCCTGTTATTGAGATAATTATGAGATCGGATTGCACACTGCAGCAATACTTTGATCATGCCTTCGTTGGCTTGATATAGCGCTTGGGCTAAGAGGAGCCCCTCCGGAGTCTTTACACCCCCAGTGAGCGTTGTGATATTTGAGGGATGGATCTTCCCTGGACATGCATCTTGTCCGAAGTGTTTATATTTGAGGGATGGATCTTCCCTGGACAGGGATCTTGTCCGAAGTGTTTATATTTTAGGGATGGATCTTTCCTGGACATGGATCTTGTCCGAAATGTTAATACTTGGAGATGGATCTTCTCCACGAGGCTGGATTGGCCTATTCCTTGGTACTGAGCGAGTGATGTCAGTGATGTGTATACGTATTCTGGGATGGATATTTCCTGGGCCATTGAGCCATATACTATACCGAGTGGTTGTGAGGTGTATCATTATCTGGAGATGGATCTTCTCCATAAGGCTGGATCGGCCTTCCTCAGTACTGAGTGATTATAGTCACATGTGTATATATTCTGGGATGAATCTTCCAAGGGCCCGCGAGCCTTATACAGTACTGAGTGGACTTGCATATGAGAGTGGGAGAACTATGAGAATTTCATACAATTGATACATTGGCATGTAGAGTATACTGAGCTATACATGGTTTACTATACGTACCAGAACTTATCCTGTTTCATTATCTGTTAGATAAAATAGAACATGCCTAAATTCCTGTATACTGATTCTTGATATATCCACTGAGGTTTAGTCTGTCACTACCTCTCATTCCAGAGGTTGAGCTTGTTACTTACTGAGTTGGTGTACTCACGTTACCCTCTGCACCTTGTGTGCAAATCCAAGTGCTAGGACCGAGTGAGAGCTGGTTTACCCTTTGGGAGCACTTCGGATATTGCAAGGTAGCTGCACAGCGTCCGCAGCCTTGTCTCTCTCCTTCCTATTAGTCATTTTGTTTATTTTCATACTGGTTTGTAGTAAGGGAACAGTACTAGATTTTGTATTTTTTTTGGTTGCTCATGACTGATAACTCCGGGTTTTGGGGCTGTATTTAAATGTTTTACCTACCTTTATGTGTATTCAAATGCTAATCGAAAGATTTATGAAATACTGGTGGATATTGAATCAACCAAATATTTTTCTCATGTTATGCATAGTGAATTGGCTAGCCTAGTATCACGGTAGACGCCATCACGGCCGGGTTGGTTTTCGGGTCGTGACAAGATCATTCATGAGGTTATACAGGATTTGTGACTATATTATTGTAAGACCCCGTAAGTTTAACAACATTGATACCATTATATACATTTGATATGATATTTTGAGTGGAACATTTTATTAAAACAGTTTGAAAAATATGATTTTATATAGTTATTAATATTATTACTTTCAAATATGTTTTAAATTATACACATAATATGAGAAAGTTTATGAGAGTTTATTTATTGTAAAGATAGAAATTATATAGTGATACATGCATCTTCATTTACCACCGTGCTACGGCTGGTTGGGCAGACATGCATCTTCATTTACCACCGTGCTATGGCCAGTTGAGCAGTCATGCATTTACCACCGGGCTATGGCCGGTTGGGCAATTATGTATCATTATTTACCACCGGTTGGGAAGTTATGCATTTACCACCGAGCTAGGGTCGGTCGGGCAGTTACTACTGATCAGTTGGGCAATCATGCATCATAATATATAGCTAATAGTCTCAAAGAGAAGCATAATATATATAATTATAATAAGTATGCATATACGGTGGCACTTCATAGATTCAGATTGATTCTTATATGTCTTTAATTAATGTTGAGTTATTGTTATGTTTCAGTTCCGCCTTACATACTCGGTATATTAATCGTACTAACGTCCTTTTGTTGGGGACATTGCATTCATGTCTGTAGGTATAGATAATCAGTTTGGCAAGCCCTCATAGTAGACGAGGTTGGCATTCAGCAAAGGATCGGTAAGACTCCACCTCATTCGGAGTGCAGCCGAGTCTATAATTCATCGTGTCAGAGTTTTGCTACCGACTTATGGGTAGGCCGGTACCCTGTCCCTTTTGATGTCAATAATCTTAGAGGCTTTGTAGACACAACTTCATTTTGTATAGTATGTTGGAGGCCTTGAAGGCCCGTGTATATTTATGTTTTAAATGTGACGGTTCATTGATACAGTGTTTGCCCACTTACAGTTGTACTGTATGATTTATGGCCATGTTGTCCCATGAAAGTTACAAAAAGAATGAGTTCAACCAACTCGACCTATCTATGTTCTGGTTTTGGTCGAATGATCATGAGTTACAGCGTGGTTCGCTCGGGCCAGCACAGAACTAGGTGCTAGCCACGCCTCCCCAGGTTTGGGGTGTGACAAGAAGAATTGAATAGAGTACGATCTTAACTCTGAGGGGGCGGATTTGTGGCTAGGATAGGAATATACCCAGTCACCGTGCTTAATTAAATATCGCAATCTTAATGCGTTCTCAATATATTGATTTCATAGGAACATAGGCGTTAATCTATTTTGAATAGGCGAGTAGTACTTTGGGAGAAGGCTACGAGAGCAATTGTTCGATTAATTAGCAACCATTAGTGAATTGTATGAAAGGGAGAGTTAACTAGAACACAATAGGATGGGTGAATCGATCACAACACTGGAATATTTGTCTCTATTGAATACACAACAACCATTTCACTGCTTGATAATATAGTTACTACTTAGAATTATAGTTTAGTATAATCACAATCTTGAACTCGAATATGGCTCGACTAAATAACAATCTTGGTAAATTTAGTGGGTAGTTGATACAAGTCTCTGTGGGTTCGACACTGGACTTATTATTTTATTACTTGTACGACCATGAATACTTGTGTGTGCATTTGGGAACAACATTGATCATGGAAAAGATAGAGCGGTGGCGACTGGAGACACACACATTTCATCTATCCATCGGCGAGGCTACCATCACGCTTGAAGACGTGGAGGTTCTTTTCGGGCTTCCGGTTGACGGATTACCTGTAGCTTACCCTAATGCTCTCAGAGACTATAGGGGATTGCATTACATGTGATCACGCTCAACTATGTCTATTAAAAGACTAAGCGGGCGTTGCAAATATAATCTGAGTATTTTGCCCAGAGTCGAATCCCACAGGGAATTAACGTATCAAATGTCGTCTTTAGATTACAAGATTCTCAATAGTCAACTTTCTCAAACGTTGTGTATATCACTTTTTGTTGTTTCTACTACTACAGCTGAACAGAAATAATAGATGTAAANATTAACTAACAATAAGATGTAAACAATTGGATTAAAGGTCTAAGGTTATGGGTTTCCCCGTTGGTGAACTTCCTTCTTGTATACTTCCTATAGTTTTGATTTAGTTGTCTCTATCAATCATGAACACTCCATCTACCATAAATCTCTCTCAAGTAATTATGATAATTTACTAGACACACTCTCTCAAGTTACGCTAGCTAGATTGCATTACAGTTCACTTTAGATTGTACCCGAGGTATCGTTATCTCTAATCCAACCTCTAAACCCTCGGTTATGACTCTCGCCTACACTCCGGGAGTGGTGTTTTTCAAACAACTACCTAAATATGCACTCTCTCTCAAATAGATACATAATAAATAGGCATAGCTAATTGAGGGCCCTTCAATCAACTACAACAAGAACGTAGTTGAACAAATAGAGATTGAAAACCAACCAAAACTATATTAATATCATAATAAAGTCATCCCCCAACGGGTTCCACCAAAACCTTAGATTAAAAAAATTAGCTACTCATAATAATGATAAAAACTACAAAAGAATTCATAAGCAAAGGTAAAAGCACAAAAGAAGGAGATATGGATTGATGCCCAACTGCCTCCTTGCCTCTTGCCCTTGCATTTCTTGTTCTAAAACATAAACCTTGATAATAATATTCTCTTGGGCGAATTGAACCTTTTATAGTTTGTGGGGATTGGCCTTGAACTTCCAAAAACACCCTCCAGCTCTATTTTTCGCGTCTGGACTAGCGCGGGCGTGCTAGTCACGCGCTAATGCCCGCGCTAGTTGGGTTATACACTGCCTCCGGAAAGCTAGACTAGAGCGAGCGCGCTACAGCCCGCGCTAATGGGGTTCCTACTACCTCGCTAAATCTCCAGCCTTCAAATCACCCCGAAATTACCCCATGGTCTGTTATTCTTCAAATTCGCCCGGATCACCGTCATAAGTTCTCAATAGCTTATTGTACTCCTGTGAAACAAAAAGATCACCATTAGAGCCAATTTATTATCATTTAACACACTTAAGACCGTGAAGCATCATTAAGTTAGAGTATAAATATACACTAAACTATGTGAATTTAGCCTATTATCAACACCCCACACCTAAATCATTGCTAGTCCTCGAGCAATCCACTACATCCTACAAGGTTTCTTTGCATCAAACACTTCCCTACGGTGTTACACCACAACATTTTACAAGCATTAAACCTAGCAGTGTAACATCTATGCCTCAAGCGGCGACTCTCAAATGCCATGTCATACTCTTACTTCCTCGATATACTCTACAAGGAGGTCAATACTTACCTCTTTTTCATAAATCACGTGCCCTCACTTCACACAATTGAGAGTAGTTCCACAAAAGATAATAGTGAGAGCAATAGGAACTTTAAATCGAAAGAATTCACACGCTCTCAAAAAGAACATTCATATGCCACACAGATACACCATAGGCTTGCCCGTAGTGTAATACTCTACTAATTGAGTTTATTCTGTCTAAGATCAATAGGTCTTTATTGGGTTGTAATGTAGGCTAAGGGAAGGGTAGGATACTTTTGGTTATAGTGACTAACCTCCCTAAGCACTTTTAATACAATTACATTAACATTCAGCCCATTTTCATGCTTGGCCAGAACTTTCACCACGCTTTGCTTCATAATTACCCCACTATTCTTTAGGTGCAACTTTCTTTTTCATGCCACTAATTATCAAGGACTACATGTATTTATTGTCCTCTTTCTTTCTTTTGTTTTTCTCTAAGTGGCCTTCACTTTTGCATTTTATTTCTTTTTTTTTCACACTTTTTCACCTTTCATTCTATTTCCTTGATTTTCCTTACAGATCAAACCACAACCCCACACTTTGACTTTTACATATCAACTAACAATTCAAGTGCTCATGGGAGGTACAGGGTTCAAACAGATAGGCTATTCAAACAATTGGTTATGGTTCATAATGTGGTTATCAAAGAAACAGGCTTATAAGCTCAATGGGGTTGACTATGTTTAATTACATTCAGGTGGGTATATATTTGTGTCTGGCTTAACAAAGAAATGCCTATATCTCTTCTAAGACTAAACAAACTTCTATTTCGATTTGTACACACACGGGGAAAGTTCTAGGTACCAAATGCAGACATAGAATAAGATGAAAAATACCTCACACACATGACACATAATTCAATCCAAATTGTTTCATCAAAACACTCCATTGAGAATTCAAGTTAGTTAAAACATGCACCATTAAGTCATTCTACAAGAGTCAACAAGTAAGCCTAAGCGTCACACTCTAGGATTCACAGTGTTTGGGTGTAACACACTAAGGGTAGAATTTTATCATTCAGCACCTTGCCCAAAGGATTCCTAACAACTAAAAATAAAAGAAGAAGCTAGCTATACCCGGTTCAAGCTAAACACTTGGAAAAGAACTGCGGTCAAAAGAAAAACCAAGGGGGAGTTACTACACTACCTAAAAAAGAAAAAATAAAAAAAATATTTTTGGTGTTTTCTTTGGACTAACCTCCCTCAAGAAAACTGCCTAAGAAATCCGTCATCAGGAAGAGTCCACTAAATTTTCTAATTTTTTTTTTTAATGATTGACTTAGACCCTCATGAACCCCGTCGAAGGGATCCGTCGTCGGGCCAAAACGACTTAATTGATTATACCCTATGTACAGCACAACCTAAACAAAAACAACCTTAACTAAAACTTAACGAAAAGAAAACATGAAATACAATTCTACCAAGTGAAACAAAAAATAAAGCAAACAATTAATAAATGTACAACATACAACAAACAGGGAATCCTTCCCTCACCCCACACTTATAATGAAAATAGATTATATTTCATGCCCTCATGGACAATGAAAATATAGAGTAAGGTTAGGGGACTTCCCTAACAGCTCAATCTTGGTCGGAGACAGTGCCTGGGTCCATGTTGTGAGCACTACCCAAGGCGCGTAGCTAGCCCATAATCTTCTTTTCAGACTTCTTTTGCTGGGTGGCCATCTCATCAACTCGGGTCCCCAGTTCAGTCACTGAGGTCCTCAGCCCGGCCACGTCTTGCTCCAGGTGATCCAACCGATGTCCCCGACTAGCCCTAGATGGGCCTCCAACATCCGCAGCCTGCTCTTGAACGGGTTGCTCCTCCTCCATGTTCTCAGTGTCCTCACCTCCCTATTGAGGCTCCTCCTCCGCTTCATCTTCCTCAAAGTCATGCTCTACTAATTCCTCATCAGCCACCACTGCCTCCTTGCCTGTAGTAAATTTTTCAGCTTTGAAGGGGTGCACCTCAGGCACCCGGCCAGCTACAGCAAAGTTGCCTGGCACCCCAGCCGCAGCGCACAATCGAGTAACAAGCGATGTGTAGAAGAACCCATGCCTTTGGACCTTCATGCTGACAAGCATCTCTTCATGAATTACCCGAGCCACATCGAACAGTGCATCTATCATGAAGCACCAAATCAAACACCCTCGAGGAATTTTCACCTCTGAAGTATTTTTGGATGGCAAGAGTCTGCTATTGATCAGGTACAACCAGCATTTGGCCTCAAACTTGAGGGATGAGGAGTCGAATTTGTTCCCATATTTATACCACTTCAACGCGGCGCCCGATTGACAGATCGTCGGGGTGAACATATCCCAGGGAGTCATTTTTCCACTATAGGTCTGGTAGGCATCCACATAACCAGTCGCTGGTGGAGGTAGCATGTATATTGTCCGAATGTTCTCCATTGAGGCACTAACCTGCCTTCTCCGCACTGTTACCACATAGTTTTCGTGCTCCGGAGCATTGGCATAAGATTCCCGAACAATCATGGCATTTTCCTCATCAAGTTCCTCAAAGAAAACATCCAAGTGACGTCGCATTAACACCTCATACATTCTAGGACAGTTCATCCTGATGGCTTCAGAGTCCATGGCCTGCGCAGGTACAGCTGTCTTATCGTCTTTTCCAGCGAATTTGTCCTGAGCCTTAGCTGAGACAAACTTGTGGCTATTGAAAGGCCTCGAGTCAACTGCTTTTCGGGACCTTCCTCTGGTGGAGGCTCTTGCCGGACGACTCGAGGAGGAGCCTGTGGCTTGATGCTTGCATGGAGTCATGGTACCTACAATTAGCACAGTATTAGCTCAGTACAACAGGATGACCCAACTTTGATTACTCAGACTTCACCACAAAATCGGTCACATTACTTCCCTCCACTGGGGCCTTTTTACAAACATGTGGTGGGCATTAACAATTTAAACCCCAGGCACTCAATAATGGATATGAAGCACCACCACAATAACCCAAACATAATAACAACACCCCACACTCCCTATGTCATCTCTTTTCAGTACAAATCAACTACTACCAAGTACGGCTACCAAATAAGAAAAAGCTACAATTTGTGTACACAATGGAAAGAAAAACAAAGTTACAAAATAACAAGAAAATTAGTGTGAGAAATACATACTTGTAGAGTTGAAAGAGGAAGATGGAGTAATGGGGGTTGAAGAAGACTTAGAGATGGGAGTTCTTGAGTTGTGGAAGGGTGAGGTCGGTTGGGGTGGGGTAAAAAGTTAATTTGGTTGGTTGGGAAAATTACAAAAAATAACAAAAATAAAAAAAATAGTGAAACAACTTACCTGTGTCGAGACAGACTAGTGCGGCGTTAGCGCGGGCGCGCTAGTCCAAGGGTCGTGGGACAGTGTAATCCCCACTAGCGCAGCCTCTAGCGCGAGATTAGCGCGGCTGCGCTAGTGGCGAAGTTGGAGAGGTAGTGAGAAACCTGACTAGCGTGACCTTAGCGCTAGCTTAGCGCGGGCGCGCTAGTCCAGGCGTAAGCATAAATCATTCCTTTGCTTTCTTCTTTCTTGGGGTCCTGTGTTCACCCCCTTTCTCGCACACCTGCATATGTTATTACTTTATACTATAAACACTATATGTATTAGGTTTCCTCCCAACCAGCGCTTGATTTAACGTCGTGGCACGACGAGTACAACAATCAATGGGTTGCCTCCCATGAAGCGCCTGATTTACCATCACGGCACGATGCAGAATGAGCGCAATTAAGACTCGCTCAGCCTCTAAGGTTCAAAAAGATGCACCACAGCCAGCTCACTGGTTTCATTCATCCCCACATACATTTTCAATCTTTGTCCATTGATCTTGAAGGCGTTAGACCCATCTTCAGTAGCAATTTCCACAGCACCAGAAGGAAACAGTTCGACCACTTTGAATGGTCCAGACCATCGGGACTTGAGCTTACCTGGAAACAATCTCAATCTTGAATTGTAGAGAAATAATTTGTCTCCGGGTTTGAAATTTCGGTCCACACTGTTTTGGTCGTGTAACCTCTTCATTCTCTCTTTATATAACCTTGTTCTCTCAAATGCTTGATATTTGAACTCTTCCAACACATGCAGCTCTGTGACTCAATTTTCTCCCGCAACATCGAGATCCATGTTTAACGGCTTTAATGCCCACCACGCTCGATGTTCTAGCTCCACAGGCAGGTGACAGGCCTTACCAAATACCAACTTGTACGGAGACATACCAATTGGTGTTTTAAATGCAGTCCTATAGGCCCAGAGTGCATCATCAAGATTTTTTGCCCAATCAGTTCTTGTGGCGTTTACTGTTTTGGCCATCACACTCTTGATTTCATGGTTTGATACCTCAACTTTCCCGCTCGTCTAAGGGTGATAAGGGGTTGCAACCTTGTGGCGCACATCATACTTGGCTAGTAGCTTCTCGAAGACACGATTGCAAAAGTGAGTGCCTCTATCACTAATAATAGCCCTTGGGATCCCAAAACGGGGGAATATGTTTTTCTTCAAGAACCCCACCACCACTCTTGCATCATTGGTGGGGAACGCTGCAGCTTCTACCTATTTGGACATGTAGTCTACAGCAACAAGTATGTACTTATTGCCGTAAGAGCTGACAAAGGGACCCATGAATTCAATCCCCCATACATTAACACCTCCACTTCTTGTATTGGATTCATGGGCTCATCTCATGACGACGGGATATGTTCCCCATCCTTTGACATTCGTTATAGCCCTTTACCCATTGGTGAGCATCTTTGAACATAGTAGGCCAGTAGAACCCGGCTTCTAGCACCTTAGATGTTGTCCGAACTCCTCCAAAATATCCTCCATATGGTGATGCATGACAAGCCTGCAAAACAAAAAATTGTTCTATCTCGGGGACACACCTCCGGATCATGTTATCAATGAAAATTTTAAACAAATGAGGTTCATCCCAATAGTAATTGAGGCAATCACGATAAAACATTTTTTTTTGGACAGAAGAGAGTTCGTAAGGTTCAATACCACTTGCCAGGTAGTTTGCAATGTCTGCATACCACGGCACATCCTCTACGCTCGTGGCGAGTAGCTGCTCATCTGGAAAGGTTTCCAGAATATCCTCTGATTCAATTGCATTCTCAGCTCCTTCAAGACGTGACAAGTGGTCATCGACTTGGTTCTCCGTGCCCTTGCGGTCATGAATCTCCAAGTCAAATTCTTGAAGAAGCAGCACCTAACGAATTAGGCGCGGCTTAGACTCTTTTTTCTCAACCAAGTATCTGATGGCTGCGTGATCAGTGTACACAATCACCTTCGACCCGATCAAGTAAGACCTGAATTTGTCAAAGGCGAACACTACTGCCAACATCTCCTTTTCGGTCACCGTGTAGTTCAACTGAGCTCTACTCAAAGTCCTACTTGCGTAGTAAATTGGGTGCATTATTTTATCTTTGCGCTGACCCAACACGACTCCACTGCGTAATCACTGGCATCGCACATGAGTTCATACGGTTGCTCCTAGTCGGGTGCAATGATAATTGGTGATGTGACTAACCGCTTTTCATCTCCTCAAACGCCACCCTACAATCATTAGAAAACACAAAGGGGTGTGGGAGGTGGAAGTTTTTCGATCACATCGACTTTAGCTCGGTCCACTTCAGTTCCTTTACTTGACACCAAGTTCCCCAAGACGATCCCTTCTTTTACCATGAAATGGCACTTCTCCCAGTTAAGTACAACATTCGTCTCAATGCACCTTTCTAGGACACGGTTCAGGTTTGCTAGGCACTCATCGAATGAATTTCCCACAACTGAGAAATAATCCATGATGTCTTCGACCTTGTCTGTGAATATGGCCATCATGCACCTTTGAAATGTGGGGGTGCATTGCATAGGCCACGGTGTTTGGGTGTAACACACTAAGGGTAGCATTTTATCATTCAGCACCTTGCCCAAAGGATTCCTAACAACAAAAAATAAAAGAAGAATCTAGCTATATTCGGTTCAATCTAAACCCTTGGAAAAGAACTGCGGTCAAAAGAAAAACCAAGGGGGGGTTACTACACTGCCTTAAAAAGAAAAAAGAAAAAAAATATTTTTGGTGTTTTCTTTGGACTAACCTCCCTCAAGAAAACTGCCTAAGAAATCCGTCATCAAGAAGAGTCCACTAAATTTTCTGATTTTTTTTTCAATGATTGACTTAGACCCTCAAGAACCCCGTCGAAGGGATCCGTCGTCGGGACAAGACGACTTAATTGATTATACCCTATGTACAGCACAACCAAAACAAAAACAACCTTAACTAAAACTTAACGAAAGGAAAACATGAAATACAATTCTACCAAGTGAAACAAAAAATAAAGCAAACAGTTAACAAATGTACAACATACAACAAACAGGGAAGCCTTCCCTCACCCCACGAACTGCTTATAGCTTAATTAATCGTCTCAATCAATCATGGTTTCCCCCGTTGCTGAATTCTTTCTCCAATACTTCTTATAGCTTAATTAATCGTCTCAATCAATCATGAACTCTCTATCTACCATAAATCTCTCTCGAGTAATTATGATAATTTACTAGACGCACTCTCTCAAGTTACGCTAGCTAGATCGCAATACAGTTCACTTTAGATTGCACCCGAGGTATCTCTATCTCTAATAAAACCTCTAAACCCTCGGTTATGACTCTCGTTTANAGTAGATACATACTAAATAGGCACAGCTAATTGATGGCCATTCAATTAACTACAATAAGAACGTAGTTGAACAAATAGAGAATAATCAACCAAAATATATTAATATCAAAAAAAATTCATCCCCAATGGGTTCTACCAAAACCCTAGATTAAAACTTAGCTACTCATGACTAGAAGAAACAAAACTACAAACAATTACATAATTGAAATATAAAGTAAGAAATACTAGATAGTAGAAATCGATGTTCTTGCTCTTCAATGGAATTTTCTTCTTGTCTACTATTAATCCACGAAATTCCTCCTTTTAATTGTGTTTTAGGAGTCTATTTATAGGTTTAGGGTGAACCCTAACCATGTAGGAGACTTCTATTTCACTTGGGAAACACTTAAACTCGTCAAACTCGGACTTGGGCAACACTGGAGACCCCTGGCGTTTGGGCTCTAACGCCCCCCTAACGCCAGGGGGGCAGGCTTTATGGGGTAAACGCCCCCTAACGCCAGGGGGGGGCCTGGCTTTAGGGGGCAAACGCCCGGCTATCGCCCGGGCGTCTCCTTTTGCGTATTTTTGACGTATTTGCATCCCTTTAGCTCCGTTTCCATTTCCAATTCACCTACACATAAAATAAACTCCATTAAGCACATAACAAGTGTAATTTTATCATTAATGCGCATAAAATGTAAGGTATATCACATGTTAAACTATGCAATTTAGTCTCGCATCACGCGCCACATTTATAATTGAGAGGCTATAGGGCATTTAGGAAATGTTTCCCTTCTTTTATTTCCAGATTGTGCCATAGAGCTAAGTCGTAAGAATTTAGTATAAAGTTTTCACCAAATTTTGTATGCTCTAGAGGTGCTATTACAGTAGAGATGTAAGGCGTAATTTCTAGAAGGGAGGCTATGAAAGCGACAGAAGATACGATGTGATATTGAAAAGTAAGTATGGTAAAGATGAAAAAGATACGATACTCAAGTACAAAAGGTTGGGATAGCTCAGAGCTCATATAGAGGTTGGTTTTTAGTATAGTTTGCACAAGACACCCTAGCGAAAGTTTTGAAAATCTCAAAGAGTTAACATTCGAGGACGAATGTTTCTAAAGGAGGGAAAGATGTTACATCCCGCACTTTTCTACATAGAATTTGTGACCATAAGACCCCGTAAAGTTTAACAACTTTGATACCTTAGATACATTTTGATATGATATTTATATTGAGTGGAACATTTATGTAAGAGATTTGAAAATTGTGATTTTATATAGTTATTAATATTACTACTTTCAAATATATCTTAAATTATACACATAATAAAAGGAAGTTTATGAGATTTTCTTTATTGTAAAGATAGAAATTATTTTCTCACAAGAAAATAAGGTTATCTTTTTACCATTTTAAGAATTAAAGATTAGAAAAATTAGAAGTTAAGAAAATATGTGCTTTCTTTAACATGGATGTTTTAATGAAACAATAATGTATGTATTTATTTTATAGGGTAGCACATGACCATGATAGTAAGTTGTATAAAGTGTGTTAAAAATATATAAAATTGTAAGTAATTTGAAATAGTTCTTAATTATGCAGGTAATTGATTAATTAACGAATAGCGGGACATTACTTGATTAATTAATTAATTAATATACTTGGATAATCACTTCAACATAGCAGCTTTTGGCTTAGAGAAAGTATGACTCATGCATTAATTGAATTATGTGGAAAAGATTAAGGATTCAAGGTTATGTGGTTAAGCCACGTGAGATCCTCAACCTTAAGAAGCTTTAAAAATCTATGCTCTCAATATTTTGCATGGAAAAATTTAGTTGCAAATGAAGATGATTTCCTAATATTTCTGGGATTTCTAACCTTATGAAGCTAGTTACAGTGGTTTAGGGATTTAGTAATATCATTTCAGAAGTTCATATCTGACAAAGGTATCAGAGCGAGTCGTGTCCTAGGAAGTCTACAAAATCGTGCCTAGTAGAGTCTCACTTATGGGTGTGTTGCGCGCCACATTTATAATTGAGAGGCTATAGGCATTAGGAAATATTTCTCTTCTTTTGTTTCCAGATTGTGCCATTGATCTAAGTCGTAAGAATTTAATATAAAGTTTTCACCGAATTTTGTATGCGCTAGGGGTGCTATCACAGTAGAGCTTTAAGGCGTAATTTCTAGAAGGGAGGTTATGAAAGCGACAGAAGATACGATGTGATATTGAAAAGTAAGTAAGGTAAAGGTGAAAAAGATACGAGATACTTAAGTACAAAAGGTTGGGATAGTTCAGAGCTCATATAGAGGTTGGGTTTTAGTATAGTATACACAGGACACCCTAGCGAAAGTTTTGAAAATCTCAAAGAGTTAATATTCGAGGACGAATGTTTCTAAAGGAAGGAAGGATGTTACATCCCCCATTTTTCTACATAGAATTTGTGATCATAAGACCCCGTAAAGTTTAACAACTTTGATACCTTAGATACATTTTGATATGGTATTTATATTGAGTGGAACATTTGTGTAAGAAGTTTGAAAAATGTGATTTTATATAGTTATTAATATTACTACTTTCGAATATATCTTAAATTATACACATAATATGAGGAAGTTTATGAGATTTTCTTTATTGTAAAGATAGAAATTATTTTCTCACAAGAAAATAAGGTTATATTTTTACCATTTTAAGAATTAAGCGTACTAAATTTTTTACTCTTTATATGAGATTAGGAAAATTAGAAGTTAAGAAAATATGTGCTTTTTTTTAGCATGGATGTTTTTTAATTAAACAATAGTATATGTATTTATTTTATAGGGTAGCACATGACCATGATAGTAAGTTGTATAAAGTGTGTTAAAAATATATAGAATTGTAAGTAATTTGAAGTAATTCTTAATTATACAGGTAATT
The DNA here is from genome assembly GCA_005239525.1 of Nicotiana knightiana. NCBI lineage: Eukaryota > Viridiplantae > Streptophyta > Magnoliopsida > Solanales > Solanaceae > Nicotiana > Nicotiana knightiana. The sequence goes on along the minus strand of ML398775.1, from coordinate 9,628 downwards.
GGTTAATTAACGGATAGAGGGACATTATCTAATTAATTAATTGATTAATATAATTGAATAAGGTTAAGAATCCCCCACCCCACCCCACGTGGCAGCCCCTTGTAACTTAAGATGACTCTTAAGTCATTTATCTAGGTGGCAAGACTAAAGATTTAAATTGGACAAGTCTTATAGCCTAAGCCCTACATCATTTTACAAAGAGAATCATATATGTCTTAAGAACCTAAGAATCACATATTTGTTCATATACCATATAACGTGAAAAAAATTAAGGATTTGGCAAGAATTGAAATAGTTGTAAGTTTCTACATGATGGATTTGGCGAGGAAAATACTCCTAGCAACGTTGAGTATTTTGATTAGATTTTGCGTGTGAAAGCTTTACAGCAACAACAAGGATTTTGTAATTATAAAGGAGTACGGTGTTATCTTTTTCAAGAATATCATACGGATTTTTCCTACTCCAGATATGTTAAGGTCATCCCTTCTTTCTTTTGGCATGGTCCAAATTATACTGAAGAAACGAGTAAACGCACAGTTTTCATAAATTACTCTATTCATAGGAATATTAGGGGTGTCTATATTCTTGATTCCCCATGTGAATTAATATTATCTTTTGTTCATGGGTCCTAGAAAAATACATATTTGATAATGTTCATCCGAGAGGTATATTGATTTTTATGGCATTCTGAGAAAATCTTATTAACGTGTTTCTTATGCATTTCATGCATTTATACATGTACATTGACTTATGACTCAGACGGCGTGATATACACGTATATATATATATGGGATATGGGAAAGGTTATGGCATTATATACGCACCACCACCTGATCAGCTGGTATACGTTGATGATTTGCCCGCAGTGGCCGAGATAATATGATGGGATGCCCTAAGAGGCTTAATGATGTTATATACGTACAGACCTATGCATTACATGATATTTGTACGCATATACATGACATTATAAATATTTCATGATTTACAGAGCTATCCAGACTTATAGGTTGATTATATGTGTCTTTAATTAATGTTGACTTATTATTACGTTTCAGTTCTACCTTACATACTCAGTACATTATTCGTACTGAAGTCCTTTTGTTGAGGACGCTACATTCATGCCTGCAGTATAGATACTCAATTTGACTAGCCCTCATAGTAGACGAAATGGCATTCAGCGAAGGATCGGTAAGACTCCACCTCATTCGGAGTGCAACCAAGTCTATGAGTCATCGTTTCAGTGTTTTACTACAGACTTATGGGTAGGCCGGTACCCTATCCCATTTGATGTCACTAAATCTTAGAGGCTTTGTAGACATATGTTCAGTTTGTACAGTATGTCATAGGCCATAACGGCCCATATGTATTCATGTTTTATGAACGATAGTTTATTGATACAGTGTTGCCCACTTACAAGGTGTACATTACGAGTTCTGGCCATGTTGTCCCATGATAGTCACAAAGAAAATAAATGAATTACAGAGTGGTTCGCTCGGGCCAATGTGGCACTGGGTGCCAGCCACGCCTTCCCAAGTTCGGGGTATGACACATTACTTCCCTCCACTGGGGCCTTTTTACAAACATGTGATGGGCATTAACAATTTAAACCCCAAGCACTCAATAATGGATATGAAGCACCACCACAATAACCCAAACATAATCACAACACCCCACACTCCATATGTCATCTTTTTTCAGTACAAATCAACTACTACCCATTACGGCTACCAAATGAGAAAAAGCTACAATTTGTGTACACAATGGAAAAGAAAAACAAAGTTACAAAATAAAAAAAAAATTAGTGTGAAAAATACATACATGTAGAGTTAAAATAGGGAGATGGAGTAACGGGGGTTGAAGAAGACTTAGAGATGGGAGTGCTTGAGTTGTGGAAGGGTGAGGTCGGTTGGGGTGGGGTAAAAAGTTAAAATGGGTGGTTGGTAAAAGTACAAAAAGAAAATAACAAAAATAAAAAAAAATAACTGAAACAACTTACCTGTGTCGAGACAGACTACCGCGGCCTTAGGGCTAGCTTAGCGCGGACGCGCTAGTCCAGGGGTCATGGGACAGTGTAAAACCCCACTAGCGTGACCTCTAGAGCGAGATTAGCACGGCCGCACTAGTGGCGAAGTTGGAGAGGCAGTGAGAAACCTGATTAGCGCGACCTTAGCGCGGGCGCACTAGTCCAGGCGTCAGCAGAAATCATTCTTTTGTTTTCTTCTTTCTTGGAGTCCTGTGTTCACCCCTTTTCTCGCACACCTGCATATGTTAGTACTTTATACTATAAACACTATATTGGGTTGCCTCCCAACCAACGCTTGATTTAACATCGTGGCACGACGAATACAACAATCAATGGATTGCCTCCCATGAAGCGCCTGATTTACCGTCGCGGCACGACGCAGAATGAGTGCAATTAAGGCTCGCTCAGCCTCTAAGGTTCAAGAAAATGCACCACAGCCAGTTCACTGGTTTCATTCATCCCACATACATTTTCAATATTTGTCCATTGACCTTGAAGGCGTTAGACCCATCTTCAGCAGCAATTTCCACAGCACCAGAAGAAACACTTCGACCACTTTGAAGGTCCAGACCATCGGGACTTGAGCTTACCCGGAAAATATCTCAATCTTGAATTGTAGAGCAATAATTTGTCTCCGGGTCTGAAATTTCGGTCCAAAATGTTTTTGTCGTGTAGCCTCTTCATTCTCTCGTTATATATCCTTGTGCTCTCAAATGCTTGATATCTGAACTCTTCCAAATCATGCAGCTTTGTGACTCGATTTTCTCCCGCAGGATCGAGATCCATGTTCAACTACTTTAATGCCCACCACGCTCGATGTTGTAGCTCCACAGGCAGGTGACAGGCCTTACCAAATACCAACTTGTACGGAGACATAACAATTGGTGTTTTAACTGCAGTCCTATAGGCTCAGAGTGCGTCATCAAGATTTTTTGCCCAATCAGTTCTTGTGGCGTTTACTTTTTTGGTCATCACACTCTTGATTTCACGGTTTGATACCTCAACCTACCCGCTCGTCTGAGGGTGATAAGGGGTTTCCACCTTGTGGCGCATATCATACTTGGCTAGTAGCTTCTCGAAGACACGATTGCAAAAGTGAGTGCCTCCATCACTAATAATAGCCCTTGGTATCCCAAAATGGGTGAATATGTTTTTCTTCAAGAACCCCACCACCACTCTTGCATCATTGGTGGGGAACGCTGCAGTTTCTACCCATTTGGACATGTAGTCTACATCAACAAGTATGTACTTATTGCCATAAGAGTTGACAAATGGACCCATGAAGTCAATCCCCCATACATCAAACACCTCCACTTCTTTTATCGGATTCATGGGCATCTCATGACGACGGGATATGTTCCCCGTCCTTTGACATTAGTCACAACCCTTCACCCATTGGTGAGCATCTTTGAACAAAGTAGGCCAGTAGAACTCGGCCTCTACCACCTTAGATGTTGTCCGAACTCCTCCAAAATGTCCTCCATATGGTGATGCGTGACAAGCCTGCAAAACAGAAAATTGTTCTATCTCGGGGACACACCTCCAGATCATGTTAAATGCAAATTTTAAACAAATGAGGTTCGTCCCAATAGTAATTGCGGCAATCACGATAAAACCTTTTCTTTTGGACAGAAGAGAGTTCGTAAGGTTCAATACCACTTGCCAGGTAGTTTGCAATGTCTATATACCATGGCACATCCTCTACGCTCGTGGCGAGTAGCTGCTCGTCTGGAAAGGTTTCCAGAATATCCTCCGATTCAATTGCATTCTCACCACCTTCAAGATGTGACAAGTGGCCAGCGACTTGGTTCTCCGTGCCCTTGCGGTCATGAATCTCCAAGTCAAATTCTTGAAGAAGCATCACCCAACGAATTAGGCGCGACTTAGACTCTTTTTTCTCAACCAAGTATCTGATGGCTGCGTGATCAGTGTACACAATCACCTTCTACCCGATCAAGTAGACCTGAACTTGTCAAAGGCGAACACTACTGCTAACATCTTCTTTTCAGTCACCGTGTAGTTCAGCTGAGCTCCACTCAAAGTCCTACTTGCGTAGTAAATTGGGTGCATTATTTTATCTTTGCGCTGACCCAACACGGCTCCCACTGCGTAGTCACTGGCATCGCACATGATTTCAAACAGTGGCTCCCAGTCGGGTGCAACGATAATCGGTGGCGTGACTAACCGCTTTTTCAGCTCCTCAAACGCCACCCTGCAATCATTAGAAAACACAAAGGGGTTATCTTTTTCAAGCAACTTACAGAGGGGGTTGGCGATCTTGGAGAAGTCTTTGATGAATCGTCGGTAGAACCCGGCATGCCCAAGGAAGCTACGTATAGCTTTAACTGATGTGGGAGGTGGAAGTTTTTCGATCACATCGACTTTAGCTCGGTCCACCTCAATTCCTTTACTTGACACCAAGTGCCCCAAGACGATCCCTTCTTGTACAATGAAATGGCACTTTTCCCAGTTAAGCACAAGATTCGTCTCAATGCACCTTTTTGGGACACGGGTCATCTTTGCTAGGCACTCATCGAATGAATTTCCCACAACTGAGAAATAATCCATGAATATCTCCATGATGTCTTCGACCTTGTCTGTGAATATGGCCATCATGAAGCTTTGAAATGTGGGGGTGCATTACATAGGCCAAATGGCATCCTTCTGAAGGAAAATACCCCATAGGGGCATGTGAAGGAGGTCTTTTCCCTATCTTCCGGGGTGATTGAAATCTGGTTGTACCCCGAGTACCCGTTCAAGAAAAAAAAGTGAGACCTCCCTGCAAGACTGTCGAGCATCTGATCAATGAAGGGAAGTGGGAAGTGGTCTTTTTGGGTGGCAAGATTCAGCTTTCTGTAATCCATGCATATTCTCCAGCCCGTGACGGTTATTGTAGATATCAACTCATTTTTGTCATTCTTTACAACCGTCATGCCACCCTTTTTTTGGAACACATTGCACTGGGCTAACCCAGCTGCTATCAGAGATGGGGAAAATGATTCGCGCATCTAACCACTTGATGATTTCTTTCTTCACCACTTCCTTCATGTTTGGGTTCAAGTGCCTTTGATGTTCCCTGGAAGGTCTATGTCCCTCTTCCAGGAGAATCTTGTGCATGCAATATGCCGGGTTGATCCCTTTGATATCTGCCATGGTCCATCCAATGGCAGTCTTGCACTCTGAGAGTACCTGTAACAGCTGATTTGCCTACACATTTAACAAACTGAATGAGATAATAACAGGTAGCGTAGAATTAGGGCCTAGAAATGCGTACCTAAGATGGGCTGGCAATGGTTTCAACTCTAGTTTGGGAGGTTCTTCCCCAAAGGGCTTGGCTGGAGGGCTCTCTCTTTTCTTTAAGTGCAATGGTTTAAACTCGAGAGCCCTCGGTCATACCCCTTTACCTTCAAGTGCTAACACCTACTCTGCCAATTCTTCCCCATTTACCTCATCTAAATTCATTAAACATGCAGCAAGGGGGTCCTCAATAGTTAAGGACGCATCATCTTCCTCCACTATCACATCCACAACATCAATTAGAGAGCAGTTGGCGAACTCACTCGGTCGCCTCATGGATTTCTGCATATTGAATGTGGTTTCTTCATCATTAAGCCTCATCTTGAGCTCCCCAATCTCACAATGAATGAGAGCTCTGCATGTGGCCAAAAATGGCCTACCCAAGATTATGGGAATCTCTTCATCCACTCGACAGTCTAGTATCACAAAATCAGCAGGAAACACAAACTTCCCCACTTGCACCAAAACATCATCCAGAATACCCGACGGTCTCTTCACCGTCCTATCAGCTAGCTGCAGCAACATGGAAGTTGGTCTAGCTCTACCAATACCCAGTCTCGTATAAAGGGCCAGGGGAATTATATTAACGGTGGCCCCCAAATCACACAGTTCTTTGGCAAAAGCAAAATTGCCAATGGTGCAGGGAATTGTAAAACTCCCTGGATCAGACAACTTTTCTGCTATTGGTCGTGTTACCACAGCATTGCAAGTCTGAGTCAAAGTCACTGTCACCAAGTCTTGGAAATCAAACTTCCGGGACATCAAGTCCTTCATCATCTTCGCATACCCAGGAATCTCTTTCAGAGCATCAATCAGAGGAATGTTTACATGTATCTGCTTCAGCATATCCAAGAACTTTTTGTACTGCTCATCCTTTTGGTATTTGGCCAGCCTTTTGAGGGAATGGGGATGGCGGTCTCTTCTTCCCAGTGATTTGGGATTTTTCTTTCTCAACTACCACCTCAACTACTGGCTCTGGGGATATTTCCACTTCCTTTTCAGCCTCACTCTGCCCACTAGGTTCTCCTTCAGCAGTTTGCACTGTTACCTTGGTCAAGTTTGTGGAATCATCAATTTTGATTGGCACTGGTACTAGTGTCTCTGCCTGCTTGCCTTCACGAGCCAACTCTTGTTCCAAGTCTAAGTCCCTACCATTGCGGAGACTCAGTGCCGTTATCTGCTCCAGGCCATGGTCTTTAGGATTCACCTGAGTGTCTGCAGGTAAAGTCCCAAGAGGACGATTGTTCACTGACATAGATATCCGGCCCAACTGCACTTCAATATTTTTAATAGTTGCATCATGTGCATCTACTCTCTCACTCATTTTGGTAGTCGACCCAATCACCTGTTGCATCATCGCTTCAATCCCGGAAAACTTATCTTCTTGTCTCCCCCCATGTTGTTGTTGAGGAGGGTGGTATGCTTGCTGGTGATTTTGATTGTTATAACCTTGTGGCCTCTGATAAGATGCCACATTACCATGAGGTCTCATGGCACCCATGTTTCCATTGGTCTATTGCTTGTGAGGTGGTCTATACGGTTGAACTTGCTGACCCCATTTCTGTCCCTCCTGTATCTGGCCTCCATAATTTGACACATAATTCATGTTTTCTGGGTAAGGAAGGTGATCACAATCTGCATTCCACTGATTACCAATTGGTTGGCTAATGCAAGATGTGCATAAGCCCCCATTGGTAGTATCCACAATATGAACTTGCTGCTTTATCCCTGAATCCTCTACCTTCTTAGTAAGAATATTCATATGTGTCATTACAGTAGCCATGTTCTCAGCCATAGTGTTGAAGGATCTAATGGTACTGAGTGAACAACTAGGGTAATAGGAGCACCCCTGGTTGTCCACCCTGAATTATGTGCCATCGTATCAAGTAAAATCTAGCACTCTCTCCATGTCTTGCTAAGGAATGCTCCACCAGCTGAAGCATCAACATTGGCTTTTACACCATCAGCCACACCCATATAGAATCGCTGCCCCAACATTTGCTCAGGAATACTATGGTGAGGATAAATAACCAGCATCCCTTTAAATCGTTCCCATATCTCCTGCAGTGTCTCCATGGGCTTCTATCTGAAGCTTATGATCTCATTAATCTGCTGTGATGTCTTGCTAGATGGTTTACCTGGTTACAGCTGGGGTGCATCTGTTCTGGGTTAACTATATAGGCGGATGTGTCGGGCATGCATGGGCACCCATACAGACAGTGCCGAATTTTTACCGTTGTTGTAGACGAAAACATAGTCAATTCTTTTCATGATTATAAAATACTAAATAGTTAAAAATACCTTAAATTTTACGTCCACAATCGATCTATGTTTTACGAAGAGGCAAAAAGGTGAAGGTAGTTCAAAAGATCCAAATGGAACACGTCATAACACAATCGATCCCTACCTTGAAAAAAAATATGCTAGGTTGCTATACTAATTTTCTTGATGACAAGTGGTATAGTGTTCTGCATCCCTTGGAAAATAATCCTATCAATATACATGCTGATCTAAAAGTTGCAAAGCATATTATTGAGGGTGAAACGCATTCTACAAAGCCTGAATGTATGTAAATTTGGGGCGAAAAACTACAATGGGTTCCCATTTACTCAAAACGGTGTGATTATGTACTATGTCACTGGCATAGGTTTGTTGTACCACAAGCACTGTCTGCAACCTTCCAAACAAACACACACAAAGATGAACCAGAAGTGAGTCGGCATTTGATAAAGGAGATTCTAGAGATGGAAAAGGCCCTTGTTGTTCATCATGTTATCGATAATCTTAACTACGTAGAAGGAATGGAGGATGAGAACTGGGATTTATTAGAAAATGAAAATTGCATAGAGACAATGAGTATCCTTTTTTCCCAACAGTTGTCGAGGGGGAGGGACTACCTAAATTTCTATCACAGACGTTGGACGTAGGAGTCCCATATTGTTGTAGAAATCAAGCAAGTAGTCTTATTGATGATAGAAATGAAATATGAGAAATGTGTGTCAATTGAGGCCTAGTACGATGCCCTTGGTCCCAAAGGGTGCGTACAAGATGTTGACGAAGAAGATGAAAACAGTGACAACAAAATAGCGCCAGACAACAACGATAATGGTGAATGAAATTATTTTCTTATTCCTTGGGGTGTATGTTAAATTTTTGTATTGAATCTCTAATTCTAAATAACAATTAGATTTAACCCCGTTGGAAACATAATTTTATTTCACACATTTTGCAACCTGAACATTTACACAAATTTAGTACAACAAAATAGCTCCAATAAAACACTACGTTTATCCTTGATAATTGGTCACATTGGATGAACTGCCACCTGGTGCTACATTTCCACCGCTTCCCAAACCAGCTGAAGGACATTTACGGCGGTCGTGTCGTATTTGGGAAATATGCCACACTTACGCGCATAAACGGTATCACTAACATCCATTTGGTTCCATATACGTGTTCTGTTTACACTTGTTGTTAACGCACATAATCCTTGTTACGCACCAATTTAAATGGTTAAGGCGGCTAATAATGCTCAGCATCCACTGGCTGCAACTTTCCACTATAGGTGTTTAAGTATACAGCAACATTATATTTTTTATCAACTTACCTCGTTGCCCCGAAACCTGTATGCTGAAAGCACTTCATTTCATGTAAGCATGGCAAGTGATAGATTGAACATTTTCCACAGGAGCATAATCTTTTGGCTTCATTGATGCTGATGAGTGGCTAGAATTCGTGATTTTAAGCATTATATACCTCGCATTTTATGAGCTTTAATGATAAAATACACGTCGTATGTGCCTAATAGGGTTTATTTTATGTGTAGGTGAATTGGAAATGGAAACGGGGCTAAACGGATGCAA
>ML398773.1:0-10911 GCA_005239525.1 Nicotiana knightiana | reverse complement strand
GTCCAGGCCGGACGCCTTGGTATGGAGCCGGTATCAGATAGCATTATATTTTTCCGGGACATCAAATATGTCCCAAGTAACCATAACCAATGCTTCAAAATGATCAAATTATATTTTTGGCATTTTATGGCAATTAAACTGGAATTCCGCCAGTCGTGCCTTTATTATCGCCTGCCATGGTCCAGGCCAGACGCCTTAGTACGGAGCCGGTAGCGAATTGCATGATGTTTTTCCGGGACAGCAAATACGACCCAAGGAACCATAACTAACACTTCGAAATGATCAAGTTATATTTTTTGGCATTTTATGGTAATTAAATTGGAATTCCTTTAGTCGTGCCTGTATTATTGCCTGCCATGGTCCAGCCCAGACGTCTTGGTACGGAGCCGGTACCGGATCGTATGATATTGGTCCGGGACATTAAATACAACCTTAGAAACCATAACCAATGCTTTGAAATGATCAAGTTATATTTTTTGGTATTTTATAGCAATAAAACTGGAATTCCGCCTGTCGTGCCTGTATTACCGCCTGCCATGGTCCAGGCCAGACGCCTTGGTACTGAGCCAGTACCCGATCACACGATATTTCTTCGGGACATCAAATACGACCCAAGGAACCGTAACCAACGCTTCGAAATGATCAAGTTACATTTTTTGGCATTTTATGGAAATTAAACTGGAATTCCGCCATTCGTGCCTTTATTATCGCCTCCCATGGTCCAGGACGGACGCCTTGGTACGGAGCCGGTACCGGATCGCATGATATTTTTCAGGGATAGAAAATACGACCCAAGGAACAATAACTAAGGCTTTGAAATGATCAAGTTACATTTTTTGCATTTTAGGGAAATTAAATTGGTATTCCGCCAGTTGTGCCTATATTATCGCCTGCCATGGTCTAGGTTGGACGGCTTGGTACGGAGCCAGTATCGGATCGCATGATATTTGTCCGGGACAATCAAATACGACCCAAGGAACCATAACCAACGCTTCGAAATGATCAAGTAACATTTTTCGTCATTTGATGGCAATTAAACTGGAATTCCACCAATCGTGCCTGTATTATCGCCTTCCATGGTCTAGGCTAGAAGCATTGGGCAGCCGGTACCGGATCGCATGATATTTTTCCGGGACATCAAATACGACCCAAGGAAGCATAACCAACGCTTCGAAATGATCCAGTTACATTTATTGGAATTTTATGGCAATTAAACTGGAATTCCGCTAATCGTGCCTGTATTATCGCCTGCGATGGTCTAGGCTGGACGCCTTGGTACGGAGCCGGTACCGGATTGCATGATATTTGTCTGGGAAAGAAAATACGATCTAAGGAACCATAACCAACACTTCGAAATGATCAAGTTACATTTTTTGTCATTTTATGGCAATTAAACTGGAATTCCGCCAGTCCTGCCTGTATTATCGCCTGCCAGGGTCCAGGCCAGACGCCTTGGTATGGAGCCATTAGCGGATCGCATGATGTTTTTTCGGGGCAGAAAATACTACCCAAGGAACCATAACTAACGCTTCGAAATGATCAAGTTACATTTTTTGGCATTTTACGGAAATTAAATTAGAATTCCTTGAGTCGTGCCTGTATTATCGCCTGCCATGGTCCAGGCCAGACGCCTTGGTACGGAGCCGGTACCGTATTGCATGATATTTGTCTGGGACATCAAATACGACATTTGGAACCATAACCAACGCTTCGAAATGATCAAGTTACATTTTTTGTCATTTTATGGCTATTAAACTGGAATTCTGCCAGTCGTGCCTGTATTATCGCCATCCATGGTCCAGGTCGGACGCCTTGGTATGGAGCGTGTACCGCATCGCATAATATTTGTCTGGGACATCAAACATGACCCAAAGAGACATAACCAACGCTTCAAAATGATCAATTTATATTTTTTGGCATTTTATGTTAGTTAAACTGGAAATCCGCCAGTCGTGCTTGTATTATCGCCTGCCATGGTCCAGGCTGGACGCTTTGGTACGGAGCCAATACCGGATAGCAAGATATTTGTCAGGGACAGAAAATACTAACCAACGAACCATAACATACGCTTCGAAATGATTAAGTTACATTTTTTGGCATTTTATGGCAATTAAATTAGAATTCCGCGAGTCGTGCCTCTATTATCGCCTGCCATGGTCTAGGTCGGACACCTTGGTATAGAGCCGGTACCGGATATCATGATATTCTTTCAAGGCATCAAATACTACCCAAGGAACAATAATCAACGCTTCAAAATAATCAAGTTACATTTTTGGCACTTTATGGAAATTAAATTGGAATTCCGCCAGTCGTGCATGTAATATCGCCCGCCATGGTCCATGCCGGACGCCTTCGTACGGAGCCGGTACCGGATAGCATGATATTTCTCCGGGACATCAAATACGTCCCAAGGAACCATAACCAACGCTTCAAAAGGATCAAGTTACATTTTTGGCATTTTATAGCAATAAAACTGGAACTCCACCAGTCGTGCATGTAATATCACCCGCCAAGGTCCAGGCCGGAGGCCTTGGTACGGAGCCGGTACCGAATAGCATGATATTTGTCCGGGACATGAAATACGACCCATGGAACCATAACCAACGCTTCGAAATGGTCAAGTTACTTTTTATTGCATTTTATGGCAATTAAACTGAATTCCGCCAGTCGTGCCTGTATTATCGCCTGCCATGGTCCAGGCCGGACGCCTTGGTACTAAGCCGGCACCCGATCGCATGATATTTATCCAAGACATAAAATACCTCCCAAGGAACCATAACCAACGCTTCGAAATGATCAAGTTACATTTTTTAGCATTTTCTTGCAAATAAACTGGAATTCCACCATTCGTGCCTGTATTATCTCCTGCCATGGTCCAGGCCGGACGCCTTGGTATGGAGCCGTTACCAGATAGCATGATATTTTCCCGGGAAATAAAATTCGACCCAAGGAACCACAACCAACGCTTCCAAATGATCAAGTTACATTATTTGACATTTATGGCAATTAAACTCGAATTCCGCTAGTCGTGCCTATATTATCACCTGCCATGGTCCAAGCCGGACGCCTTGGTACGAAGCCGGTACCGAATCACATGATATTTGTTCGGGACATCAAATACGACCTAAGGAACCATAACCAACGCTTAAAAATGATCAAGTTACATTTTTGGCATTTTATAGAAATTAAACTAGAATTCCGCGTCGTGCCTGTATTATCGGCTGCTATGGTCAAGGCCGGAGGCCTTGGTACGGAGACGGTACCGGATATCATGATATTTTTCTGGGACATCAAATACAACCCAAGGAACCATAACCAACACTTCGAAATGATCAAGTTACATTTTTGGCATTTTATGGCAATTAAACTGGGATTCCGCCAGTCGTGCCTGTATTATCGACTGCCATGGTCCAGGCCCGATGCCTTGGTACAGAGCCGGTACCGGATAACATGATATTTATCCGAGACATCAAATACGACCCAAGGAACCATAACCAACACTTCGAAATGATCAAGTTACATTTTTCGGCATTTTATCGCAATTAAACTGGAATTCCGCCAATCGTGCCTGTATTATCGCCTGCCATAGCCCAGGCCGGACGCCTTGGTATGGAGCTGGTACCGGATAGCATGATATTTTTCCGGGTCATGAAATACGACCCAAGGAACCATAACCAACGCTTCGAAATGATCAAGTTACTTTTTTGGCATTTTATGGCAATTAAACTGGAATTCCGCCAATCGTGCCTGTATTATCGCCTGCCATGGTCCAGGCCGGACGCGTTGGTACTAAGCCGGTACCCCATCGCATGATAATTCTCTGAGACATAAAATACCTCCCAATGAACCATAACCTACGCTTCGAAATGATAAAGTTACATTTTTAGCATTTTCTGGCAATTAAACTGGAATTCCACCATTCGTGCCTGTATTATCGCCTGCCATGGTCCAGGCCGGACGCCTTGGTATGGGGCCGTTACCAGATAGCATGATATTTTTTCGGGACATCAAATACGACCCAAGGAATCACAACCAACGCTTCGTAATGATGAAGTTACATTATTTGGCATTTATGGCAATTAAACTCGAATTCCGCTAGTCGTGCCTATATTATCACCTGCCATGGTCCAAGCTGGACGCCTTGGTATGAAGCCGGTACTGAATCGCATGATATTTGTTCGAGACATAAAATACAATCAAGGGAACAATAACCAACACTTAAAAGTGGTCAAGTTACATTTTTTGGCATCTTATAGAAATTAAACTAGAATTCCGCGTCGTGCATGTATTATCGCCTTCCATGGTCCAGGTCGGACGCCTTGGTACGGAGAAAGTACCAGATAGCATGATATTTTTCTTGGACATCAAATACGACCCAAGGAACCATAACCAACGCTTCGAAATGATCAATTTACCTTTTTTGGCATTTTATGGGAATTAAATTGGGATTCCGCCAGTTGTGCCTCCATTATCGCCTGCCATGGTCCAGGCCGGACGCCTTGGTACGGAGCCGGTACCGGATGATAGGATATTTTTCTGGGACATCAAATACGACCCAAGGAAGCATAACCAACGCTTTGAAATGATCATGTTACATTTTTTGGCATTTTATGGCAATTAAACTAGAATTCCGCCAATCGTGCCTGTATTATCGCCTGCCTTGGTCCAGGTCGGACGCCTTGGTACGAAGCCGGTACCGGATAGCTGGATATTTTTCCGAGACATCAAATATGACCGAAGGAACCATAACCAACTCTNAGTCGTACCTGTATTATCGCCTGCTATTGTCCAGGTCGGACGCCTTGGTACTGAACCGGTACCGAATCGCATGATATTTATCCGGGATATCAAATATGAACCAAGGAACCATAACCAGCATTTCGAAATGATCAAATTACTTTTTTTGGCATTTTATGGAAATTAAACTGAAATTTTGCCAGTCGTACCTGTATTATCGCCTGCTATTGTCCAGGTCGGACGCCTTGGTACTGAACCGGTACCGGATCACATGATATTTATACGGGACATCAAATATGAACCAAGGAACCATAACCAACATTTCGAAATGATCAAGTTACTTTTTTAGGCATTTTATGGCAATTAAACTCGGATTTCGCCGGCCGTGCCTGTATTATCACCTTCCATGGTCCAGACCGAACGCCTTGGTACGGAGCCGGTACCGGATTGCATTATATTTGTCCTGGACATCAAATACGACCCATGTAACCATAACCAATGCTTCGAAATGATCAAGTTACATTTTTTTGCATTTTATGGCAATTAAACTGGAATTTCGCTAACCGTGCCTGTATTATCGCCTGCCATGGTCCAAGCTGGACGCCTTGGTACGGAGCCAGTACCGGATTGCATGATATTTCCAGGACTTCAAATACGACCTTAGGAACCATAACCAATGCTTGGAAATGATCAAGTTAAATTTTTTGGCATTTATGACAATGAAACTTGAATTCCGCTAGTCGTCCCTGTATTATCGCCTGCCATGGTCCAGGCCGGACGCCTTGGTACGGAGACGGTACCGGATATCATGATATTTTTCCGGGACATCAAATATGACCCAAGGAACCATAACCAACGCTTCGAAATGATCAAGTTACTTTTTTTGGCATTTTATGGCAATTAAACTGGGATTCCACCAGTCGTGCCTGTATTATCGACTGCCATGGTCCAGGCCCGACGCCTTGGTACAGAGTCGGTACCGGATAATATGATATTTATCCGGGACATCAAATACGACCCAAGAAACCATAACCAACGCTTAGAAATGATCAAGTTAGTTTTTTTCGCATTTTATGGCAATTAAACTGGGATTCCACCAGTCGTGCCTGTATTATCGACTGCCATGGTCCAGGCCGGACGCCTTGGTACGAAGCCGGTCCCGAATCGCATGATATTTGTTCGGGACATCAAATACGACCCAAGAAACCATAACCAACGCTTCGAAATGATCAACTTACATTTTTTGGCATTTTATTGCAATTAAACTGGGATTCCGCCAGTCGTGCATGTAGTATTGCCTGCCATGGTCCAGGCCGGACGCCTTGGTACAAAGCTAGTACCGGATAATAGGATATTTTTTCGGGACATCAAATATGACCCAAGGAACCATAACCAATTTTTGCTTCGAAATGATCAAGTTACATTTTTTGGCATTTTATGGTAATTAAACTGGGATTCCGCCAGTCGTGCATGTATTATTGCCTGCCATGGTCCAGGCCAGACGCCTTGGTACAGAGCCGGTACCGGATAATAGGATATTTTTCCGGGACATCAAATACGACTCAAGGAACCATAACCAACGCTTCGAAAGGATCAAGTTACATATTTCGGCATTTTATGGCAATTAAACTGGAATTCCTCCAATCTTGCCTGTATTGTCGCCTGCCATAGTCCAGGCCGAACGCCTTGGTATGGAGCCGGTACCGGATAACATGATATTTTTCTGGGACATCAAATACGACCCAAGGAACCATNCCTTGGTACGGAACCTGTACCGGATTGCATGATATTTTTCTGGGACATCAAATACGACCCAAGGAACCATAACCAATGCTTCGAAATGATCTAGTTAAATGTTTTGGAAGTTTATGGAAATTAAACTGGAATTCCGACAGTCGTGCCTGTATTATCGCCTGCCATTGTCCAGGTCGGACGCCTTGGTACGAAGCCGATACTGAATTGCATGATATTTATCCGGGACATCAAGTATGACCCAAGAAACCATAACCAACGTTTCGATATGATCAAGTTAAATTTTTTAACATTTTATGGCAATTAAAATCTGATTCCACCAGTCATGCCTATATTATCGCCTGTCATGTTCTTAACGGGACGCCTAGGTACGGAGCCGATACCGGATCGTATGATTTATTTCTTGGACATTAAATACTACCTTAGAAACCATAACCAATGCTTCGAAATGATAAAGTTACATTTTTTGGCATTTTATGACACTGAAACTCGAATTCCGGCAGTCGTGCTTGTATTATCGCCTGCCATGGTGCAGACCGAACGCCTTGGTACGGAGCCGGTGTCGGATTGCATGATATTTGTCCTGGACATCAAATACGACCCAAGGAACCATAACCAACTTCGAAATGATCAAGTTACATTTTTCGGCATTTTACGGCAATTAAATTAGAATTCCACCATTCGTGCCAGTATTATCCCCTGCCATGGTCCAGGCCAGACGCCTTTGTACGGAGCCGGTACCGGATCGCATGATATTTTTCCGGGACAGAAAATACGATCCAAGGAACCATAACCAACGCTTCGAAATGATCAAGTTACATTTTTTGGCATTTTGTGGAAATTAAATTGGAATTCCACCAGTCGTGGCTGTATTATCCCCTGCCATGGTCCAGGCCGGACGCCTTGGTACTAAGCCGGTACCCGATCGCATGATATTTCTCCGGGACATCAAATACCACCCTAGTAACCATAACTGACGCTTCGAAATGATCAAGTTACATTTTTTTTAGCATTTTGTGGCAATTAAACTAGGATTCCACCATTCGTGCCTGTATTATCGCCTGCCATGGTCCAGGACGGACGCCTTGGTACGGAGGCGGTACCGGATAGCATGATATTTTTCCGAGACATCAAATACGACCAAAGGAACCACAACCAATGCTTCGAAATGATCAAGTTACATTATTTGGAATTTATGGCAATTAAATTTGAATTCCACTAGTTGTGCATGTATTATCACCTCCCATGGTCCAAGCCGGACGCCTTGCTACGAAGCCAGTACCGGATTGCATGATACTTTTTCGGGACATCAAATACGACCCAAGGAACCATAACCAACTCTTAAAAATGATCAAGTTACATTTTTTGGCATTTTATAGAAATTAAACTAGAATTCTGCCTGTCGTGCCTATATTATCGCCTGCCATGGCCCAGACCGGACGCCTTGCTACGAAGACGGTACCGGATAGCATGATATTTTTCTGGGACATCAAATACGACCCAAGGAACCATAAACAACGCTTCGAAATAATCAAGTTACATTTTTTGGCATTTTATGGCAATTAAACTGGGATTTCGCCTGTCGTGCATGTAGTATTGCCTGCCATAGTCCAGGCCGGACGCCTTGGTACAGAGCCGGTACCCAATAATAGGATATTTTTTCGGGACATCAAATACGACCCAAGGAACCGTAACCAATTTTTGCTTCAAAATGATCAAGTTACATTTTTTGGCATTTTATGGCAATTAAACTGGAATTCCGCAAATCGTGCTTGTATTATCGCTTGCCATGGTCTAGGCCGGATGCCTTGGTACAGAGCCGGTACCGGATAACATGATATTTTTATGGGACATCAAATACAACCCAAGGAACCATAACCAACGCTTCGAAATGATCAAGTTACATTTTTTGGCATTTTATGGCAATTAAACTGGAATTACGCCAATCATGCCTTTATTATCGGCTGCCATGGTCCAGGCCGGACACCTTGATACGGAGCCGGTACCGGATAGCATCATATTTGTCCGGGACATGAAATACGACCCAAGGAACCATAACCAACGCTTCGAAATGATCAAGTTACTTTTTTTGGAATTTTATGGCAATTAACCTGGAATTCTGCCAGTCGTGCGTGTATTATCGCCTACCATGGTCNATTTTTTGGCATTTTATGGCAATTAAACTGGGATTCCGCCAGTCGTGCGTGTATTATCGCCTACCATTGTCCAGGCCGGACGTCTTGGTCTGGAACCTGTACCGGATTTCATCATATTTTTCTGGGACATCAAATACGACCCAAGAAAACCATAACCAACGTTTCGAAATGATCTAGCTAAATGTTTTGGCATTTTATGGAAATTAAACTGGAATTCCGCAAGTCGTGCCTGTATTATCGCCTGCCATTTTCCAGGTCGGACGCCTTGGTACGGAGCCGATACCGAATCACATGATATTTATCCGGGACATCAAATATGACCCAAGGAACCATAACCAACGTTTCAAAATGATCAAGTTACATTATTTGGCATTTATGGCAACTAAACTCGAATTCCGCTAGTCGTGCCTGTATTATCATCTGCCATGGTCCAAGTCGGACGCCTTGGTACGGAGCCGATACCGAATTGCATGATAGTTGTTCGGGACATCAAATACGACCCAAGGAACCATAACCAACGCTTAAAAATGATCAAGTTACATTTTTATGTATTTTATAGAAATTAAACTAGAACTCTGCGTCGTGCCTGTATTATTTCCTGCCATCGTCCAGGCCGGACGCCTTGGTACGGAGACGGTACCGGATAGCATGATATTTTTTTGGCACATCAAATACGACCTTAGGAACCATAACCAACGCTTAGAAATGATCAAGATACATTTTTTGGCATTTTATGGCAGTTAAACTGGAATTCCTCTAGTCGTGCCTGTATTATCGCCTACCATTGTCCAGGTCGGACGCCTTGGTATGGATTATGTACCGGATTGCATGATATTTTTCTGGGACATCAAATACGACCAAGGAGCCATAACCAACGCTTCGAAATGATCTAGTTAAATGTTTTGGAATCTTATGGAAATTAAACTGGGATTCCGCCAGTCGGGCCTGTATTATCTCCTTCCATGGTCCAGGCCGGACGCCCAGTACGGAGCCGGTACCGGATCGCATGATATTTGTCGGGGACATAAAATACGACCTTAGGAACCTTAACCAACGCTTCGAAATGATCAAGTTACATTTTTTGGCATTTTATGAATATGAAACTCGAATTCCGCCAGTCGTGCCTGTATTATTGCCTGCCATGGTCCAGACCGAACGCCTTGGTATNGGAACCATAACCAATGCTTTGAAATGATCAAGTTACATTTTTTGGCATTTTATGGCAATTAAACTGGAATTCCATTAGTCGTGCCTGTATTATCGCCTGTCATGGTCCAAGCTGGACGCCTTGGTACGGAGCCGGTACTGTATTGCATGATATTTGTTCGGGACATCAAATACGACCCAAGGAACCATAACCAGCGCTTCGAAATGATCAAGTTACATTTTTTGGCATTTTATGGCAATTAAACTGGAAGTCCGCCAGTCGTGCTTGTATTATCGCCTGCCATGGTCCAGGCCGGACACCTTGGTACGGAGCCGGTACCGGATTGCATGATATTTGTACGGTACATCAAATATGACCCAAGGAACCACAACCAACGCTTCGAAATGATCAAGTTACATTTTTTGGCATTTATGGCAATTAAAGTCGAATTCTGCTAGTCGTGCCTGTATTATATCCTGTCATGGTCCAAGCCGGACGCCTTGGTACGGAGCCGGTACCGGATCGCATGATATTTGTTCGGGACATCAAATACGACCCAAGGAACCATAACCAACGCTTAGAATTGATCAAGTTATATTTTTGGCATTTTATTGAAATTAAACTAGAATTCCACCAGTCGTGCCTGTATTAATGCCTGCCATGGTCCAGATCGGACGCCTTGGTATGGAGCCGGTACCGGATCACATGATATTTGTCTGGGACAGAAAATACGACCCAAGGAACCATAACTAAGGCATCGAAATGATTAAGTTACATTTTTTGGCATTTTATGGCAAATAAATTGGAATTCCGCCAGTCGTCTATGTATTATCACCTGCCATGGTCCAGGCNTTAGGTCTAATCTTAATACTTTAAATTTTTATCTTACTCTTAATAGGTTTTATTTAATAAAATTAAAAACTACAAAGAATATTCACAATCTTAGAATATAAGATTTGTTCTTATGTTTAAATAGAAGAAAATTTATATATATATAAATATATATATATATAAACTTGGCTACTTCTAATTTAAATGTAAGTTATAATAGTATTATTCTTAGTATAATTTAAACTATAGTGTAAATATTGGGTTTTTTTATTTATATAGTTTTCTTTA
>ML398770.1:0-13125 GCA_005239525.1 Nicotiana knightiana | reverse complement strand
ATATAATAGTTTACTTATTAAAATTATAATTAAAAGATACTCCATATATATATTCACACTTTACGAATGTGAGTATTATTATTATTTATTTATTTATTTTAATTAAATAAAATTTACTAAGTGTAAGATAAAAGCTTAAAACATTAATATTAGGCCTAAAAGGAATATTTACACTAAAATAGTATAACATTTGAGTGTGGTAAAAAATTAGTTGTTCACAGGGCTGGGGATTCTTACCTGTTAGAATGAAGAAGACGATGATTACTCGAAATTTCCCGGCCTGAGTGACTTTGAAAACCCAATTGATGAAGATGAAGATTTTTCTCTCAAGAACCCTCTCTCCCCTCTCTCTAATTTTGTTCAGAATGTGGTAAAAAATGAAGGGGAGGGGTGTTTTAATGAACTGAGATCGGGTTTTAAAATTAGAGAAATAGGAGCCTGACACAAAAATGCGTTCAGGAATGCGAACATGCGGTCCACAGAATCGACCACAGAGTGGCCCTCAAGATGGGCCAAAATTCAAAACACACTGCCCATATATGCGACCATTATGCGGTCCGCATACACGTTATGCGATCGCATAGCGCGTCGCATAACCTCCCTCACCAAAATCAATGGGCAAGAATGCGATAACTATGCGGTCCGCAGAACCGAAATGTGATCACATATTGGACTGCATAGTTGACCTTAAATGAGACAGTGATCTGCCTGTGTATGCGACCATTATGTGGTCCGCATACACGTTATGCGATCGCATAACACCTACTTTCTGGAAAATTTTATTCTTTAAGTCCCGAGGTAATTTTTACTCAATTAAGGTTCGTTTTAAAAATTTCCACAATAAAACAACTCGGGGACTCATTCAGGCATTATTTTAAACAAGAAAATTTTACGAGTCTTTACATGAGATCTAAACAAGTTATCTCGTTTAGGAACAGATATGAAATGATCGTCGACGATATATTTGATACAATATAGTGCACAATATTGTAAAAGATTGTGAGGATCGGACCTGCAGTCCAGACACCTGAAGATGTCATACCATTTAAATGCAAGTCATAACATATATGACTCATTTCATTAAATTTATATGAATATCCCTGAAGGATTTAAAATGCATGAAGCATATAGTTCAAAGTCTCGAGAAATGTACTCGATCAGATTGTAAAGGTCATTCTACCGTTTAAANAAAATGATCGTCGACGATATATTTGATACAATATAGTGCACAATATTGTAAAAGATTGTGAGGATCGGACCTGCAGTCCAGACACCTGAAGATGTCATGCCATTTAAATGCAAGTCATAACATATATGACTCATTTGATTAAATCTATATGAATATCCCTGAAGGATTTAAAATGCATGAAGCATATAGTTCAAAGTCTCGAGAAATGTACTCGATCAGATTGTAAAGGTCATTCTACCGTTTAAAGTAATTTGGGCGTATATGGTATTATCGCCTCGGTGAATATTTTCTGAAAGAAGGTTACGTAAGTGATGTTATTTGTCCAGGTATTTTTATAATGAAGATGTCATCAGAATTTGTTATCCTTGTTGTTTATATTGATGACATAAATCTTATTGGAATTCCAGAAAAGCTCCAAAAGGCAATTAAATATCTTAAGAAAGAATTTGAGATGAAAAATCTTGGAAACACAAAACTTTGTCTTAGTCTGCAAATTGAACATTTAGTAGACGGGATCTTTATCTATCAATTTGCCTATACAGAAAGGGCGTTAAAATGCTTTTACATGAACAAACCGCACCCATTGAGTACACCAATGATTGTTCGATCACTTGAAGTGAATAAGGATCTAGGCCGACCTCTAGAAGAGGATGAGGAACTCCTTGGTCCTAAAATACTCTATCTCAGTGTAATTGGTGCACTTATGTATATTGCTAATGCTAACAAAGGTGGTGCAGATCGTATTGGTTATGCAAATGCAGGTTATTTATCTGATCCCCATAAAGCTCGATCTTAATTCCGGTATGTGTTTACATGTGGAGGTACCGTCATATCTTCACAAAGAAATCTATTGCTGCTACTTCTTCAAATCATACTGAGATAATAGCTATTCATGAAGCAAGTAGGAAATGTGTATGGTTGAGGTCAGTGATTCATTTTATTCAAGACTAATATGGTTAGGAATGTGATAAAGGATCCACAATTTTATACGAAGATAATGCTGCATGCATAGCCCAATTGAAGGGAGGATTTATAAAAGGAGATAGAACGAAGCACATTTCACCAAAATTATTCTACACACATGATCTTCGGAAAAATAGTGACATTGATGTGCAACAAATCCGTTCAAGTGACAATCCGACAGATTTGTTCACTAAATCTTTGCCAACTTCAACTTTTGAGAAGATGGTATACAATATTGCAATACGGAGACTCAAATATTTGAAACAGGGTTTTCATCAGGGGGAGTGAAATACGCGCTGCACTCTTTTTCCCTTACTAAGTTTTTTCCCATGAGGTTTTTCTTGTAAGGTTTTTAATGAGACAGCTGGAAATGCGTATTACTAAATATGTGTACTCTTTTTCCTTCACTAGGATTTTTCCCACTGAGTTTTTCCTAGTAAGGTTTTGACGAGGCACATTATCTTTAATGAACATCCAAGGGGGAGTGTTATAAATATATGTTATATTATGGATGTTCATAAGCTTCCTGGAGAAGCTTATCCATATGGGACTCCGCCGTAAATATGTTTATCTATTTGGTACTCTATTGGAAATAAGCTTCCTGAAGAAGCTTCTCATTTCGGTACTCCGTTATGGATAAATATTACCCCGAGTAGAAGATTATCTATGTCTGGTACAATTGCAGCTTACAAACAACTTACAAACAACTTACACAGCAGCTTGCAGTAGCAACTTACAAGCTGCTGATG
The DNA here is from genome assembly GCA_005239525.1 of Nicotiana knightiana. Taxonomy (NCBI): domain Eukaryota; kingdom Viridiplantae; phylum Streptophyta; class Magnoliopsida; order Solanales; family Solanaceae; genus Nicotiana; species Nicotiana knightiana. The sequence goes on along the minus strand of ML398770.1, from coordinate 10,224 downwards.
CAGGCAGGTTGCAAGCAACTCAATAAAATGATTTGCAGCAGCTTCTTATTAAACATGCAGGTTGCAAGCAACTCAATGAAATGATTTGCAGCAGTTTTTTATTAAACGGGTAGGTTGCAAGCAGCTCATGTAGACAACTTACAAGCAGCTGAAGAAAAGCCTCGCAGTTGCTTCCTGTCTTCTATAAATAAAAGAGTTTTCAGTTCATTATGTACAATAGTTTGAAAATTTAATAAGACAACAATCTCTCTCTATCTATACTTGTCTTCAGTTTATTTCTTTACAGACGTTATTTCATATCATGTTCAACATAATCATTTATATTTAGATTTCTAACATGTAAAAATAAATCTTAAATTTTTTGATGTAAAACTACAAATAGTTACAGTAGTAACTAATTAATGAGTGTGTTGGAAAAAAGAAAATGTATATGTTGATTGGGCAAAAGAAAATGTCCAATATGTGACACATCATATTGTGCTAAATTTATCCCACACGCATATGCTTGGTTTTTGAAGAAAAAATATGTCAAATAAAATAAAATATATACAAAATATGTCCTTATTTATATTTCACTCTTTCTTTTTTCCTATTAATATTAGAATAAGATTCGTAATATGAACCAAATGAAAATACTTTGGATTCAACATTGCCCCTTGTATGGGCGGACATAATAAAAATCTAATTTCTAAAAAATTGATATCGTATTTATATTGGGCTCAAGTAATCGTGAAGATAACTTGCAATGTTAAATATTATTAGTATTCGTACCCGCATAATAAATATAAATTTTCATAAGAAAATATATCTTAGAAAAGGCGGTAGATACAAAAAACATGGAAATGCTATTGTGTTTTGGAACATGTTAATGTAACATATATTCATATGATAAAGTAGTAAGAAAACACTATAAAAAATATACAGTTATATCCTGAAGTCATGTATACCAGGTAGATTGCGAAACAAAGGTTTTTAATGCCTTGAAAATTCAGAAATACGACAAAGCCATAGAATTTCAAGATAGAAAAATCAAACTTCATAACATACAGTTAGGGAAAAACAATTACTCCTACTTGCACAACCTTGAAAGCACGTTTGATTTGAAATATAAATGTACATTAATTTTGATGGAAGGAGGAAATAAAGCTTATGTTATTACCTATTCATTGTTGAATAATCTTCTTTTTTACATTTTGGATTTGGGTAAAGATAAATGTTTCCCACTTTATCCAGCTTTTTTGGCACTTCTTACAGCTAACATATGACTGCCTTTTTTCAAGTTCTAAATTTTCAATACTTGCAACAATCCAACATGGACCTTCCTATTGAATAAAATGATAAACATTAGATAGTGAAGTTGAGAGAGCATATATGTGCAAATCATGAATGATATAAATTAGGCATACTTTATATTAGAAATATCACGATTGTCTTCAATTAGTAACCCAAATCCCATCCGAGAGGTGAACATATGAAGCATGATTTGTGGTGCAACATATGTTACATATAACTTCCTTAATACAAATATTAAAGATAGGTTAATTTGCATGGCTATAAGATTTGGTGTTTAAAGATAGTGTTTCTGTTATTAAATTACTAATTGGCTCAAAATCAGGAGGAACTTATGTAAAAAAGAGTTAAATGTGCAGTAGAATATTGATATGATTGGAGTTCTTTTTATATTTTCCTTTTGTGCATTCTATTAAGCATAAAAAATGCATTAGCTCCCAACGATTTCACTTGCTAAACAGAATTGTCATCTTCTCCGACCATCATTAATACCAAATTATATTAGTCAAGCTAAAGACTTATATGCAAATTGGATCAATGTAATAAAAAAACTTGTCATATGCTAAATGTGTGAATCAGTTTTAAAACCATAAAATTGGCGAACAAACAGTAAACTTGAGACCTCAATAGCGTATTTAAGGCACTTTTATATCACCAAAAATTGCATCATTATTTATTTAAGCCTACACCTATCTATGTCGCGCAATTTACATGGTAAAGCTACCCCTATAGAATGTATGAACAACAGAAGTTAAAAAACAAACAACAACTCTTACTTCAAACATGCGAAACACCAATAAGCTGCAAAATTAATAAAAAAGGAGAACTTTCCTGGTGATGATTGTCTTATTAATTTTAGAAGACGGTCTTTAAGAATATCAAAGCAAGAAGATAGTCACGACCCAATTCCGGAGTCGTGATGACGCCTGTCATGGAATCAGGCAAGCCGCCCTTTTTAACTAAGTTAAATTCCATTTCCAGTAAGAATACAAATTTTAAACGAATTTATTGATAATACTAAAAATTTGAAGTTTTAAAAACAACATTTGAAAGATTAAATTTAAACCTCCAACCCCGGATCCGGTGTCACTCAGTCATGAGCTTCTATAACATAAAGCAAAGAAAATGGGAAATGGACATGTCACGACCCATTTCCGGAGTCGTGATGGCGTCTGTCATGGAACCAGGCAAGCCACCCATTTTATCTAACTAAATACAATTTTCCATAAAATGCCCCTTTTAACAAATTCTGAAGTCAATAATAATAATAATAATAATAATAATAATAATAATAATAATAATAATAATAATAATAATAATAATAATAATAATAATAATAATAATAATAATAATAATAATAATAATAATAATAATAATAATAATAATAATAATAATAATAATAATAATAATAATAATAATAATAATAATAATAATAATAATAATAATAATAATAATAATAATAATAATAATAATAATAATAATAACAATAATAATAATAATAATAAAAAATTCAATACTTCTGGGAAAACCAATTTATGAGATTCAAAAAACTAAATCCTACAAATCCCGGATCTAGCGTCACACAGTCATGAGCTGCTAATACTTAATACAATCAAAATAAATGACTAACATAGTCTGAAAATAAATACGACAGGTAGAAAGGAAAGAGAAGACGAGATCACGGTCGCCAACTGCTACCTCGTCAACTCTGATGAAACTGTTGTGCTCCCTGACCCGAGCTAAATTCCGTTGTACCTGTATCTGCACACAAGGTGCAAGGGGTAACGTGAGTACACCAACTCAGTAGTAACGAAACCAAACTACGGGCTGAGAGGTAGTGACAGACTAGACCTCCGATAATTCAAACAACGGTATATAAATTGGACATGACATTAATATATCAGAAAATGAACACGATGTATCAAGATATGTCGGTAACTCTGCATACTAGCATGAATGCATATAGAACCATGAATGATGTGTACTTATTAATCACTCTCTCATAAGATGGTCCACTCAGTACTAGAATACGACATTCAGGCCTAGGGAAGCCCATCCCGGATATTACATGATCACAAGTGACACAGTCACCAAGTACTGAGAAAAAAGGCCAATCCAGCCCCCACGGAGAAATCCATCTCAGGAACATGATAACCACGGAGAAATCCATCTCCGGAACAGAATACTCGGACAAATCCATTCCCAGGGAAATCCATCCCCCAATATCTGTGTGCTCACTGGGGGTGTATAGACTCCGGAGGGGCTCCTTTCAGCCCAAGCGCTATATCAAGCCAACGAAGACATGATTTTAGGATCACTGCTGTGTGCAGTCCGACCTCATAACTGTCTCAAAACCAGGCTCCAAGCCTCACTCAGTCAGTACCTTCCAGTCTCACTCACAATGCTCTAACATATGAAAATCCGCCCAAAAAAATGATAATATAGAATAAACTAGCAACTTATGAGACTGAGGCATGAAACATATACTATAACAGGACTGAGTACATGAAAGCAATAATCACAGATAGAGACAACAATAATCGATCACTCCGGTCTAAACATATCGGCGTGAAGCCTTAACATTTATACTTAGCATGATTTCTATTTCGTTCAAGGTAATTACCACCTTCACAGTACAATATCAATCTGAGATAACCGGTAGACAGTGCCATGGGATGAGCCATGCTACAAATATTCGGTAAACGCCCGTATGCCCGTCACTTGGCAAGTGTGTCACCTTAATTAACAACAAATATCAAATAGTTTGGGGTTTCGAACCCTCAACTCCAATTTTGGAAGTGTTACTTACCTCAAAACCGACTAATACACTACTCCGCAGTGCCCTTTCCTCTAAATTCAGCCTCCGAGTGCTCCAAATCTACCAACAATCAGATGTGTATCATTATAATATGCTAGGGAACTAATCCCAATCGAAATGTATAACAAATACTCAAAAATCCCGAAATTGGTCAAACCCGACCCCCGGGCCCACGTTCCAAAATTCAGAAATTTTTATACCAAACTGTTCTTCATCATCTCACGAGTCCGTACATATAAAGAACACCAAAATCGGAGTTCGTTTGACCCTTCAAATCGACCCTTAAAGGTCTCAAAATCTCAAGCCCAAAAATCCAAATTTTCTACTGATTTTCCATGAATTTACACTGGTTTTATGTTCTATAATCATCCATGATCGAATTTTAATAATTAAAACACTTACCTCTATGAAGAACAAGGATTTCCCTCTTCAAAATTCGTCCCCAAAGCTTTTTTCCGTACAACAATGGTGTAAAATAAAGTTTGAGTCGCGGAAGGGTTTATTTAAATATGCCCAGTGATTTCTTCACCGTGATCGCGGACTCCCTGTCGCCATCGAATAGCACCACTCTTCAACCCCAAGTGATTGCAGCTCCCCACACGCGATCGCGAAGACCAATCGACCTCGCCCCCATGCACCTGCCTTATCCATACGCGATCGCAACACGCCCCACGCGATCACACTGCTTAACCTCTGTGATTGCGAACTCACCTATGAGATCGCAGAGAGTAAATTCTGCCCCTCACAGTTTGAACTACGCGATCGCGACTCTCCCTACGCGATCGCAGTGAAGGAAAACCTGATGTACAAAAACCAGAAAACCAGCAGTTTATCTAAGTCAAAAAATACCGTTAACCAACCGAAATCAATACCGAGCCCCTCGGGACCCCAACCAAAGTTAACAACACATCCCATAACATCATTCAAACTTAGTTGCACTCTCAAAACATTAAAATTAACATAAAAACACCAAATCTACATTGGATTCAAGCCTAAGAACTTTGAAATTTCTAAAATCTTCCAACAATGCCGAAACTACCCAAAACAACTCCGATTAACCTGTAATTTTGAACAGACACATCCAAAATGGCATTACGAACCTGTTCCAACTATCGGAATTCTATTCCGACCCCGATAGCCTATTTTCCACTGCCATCCAGAATCGCCAAAAACTAACTTTCGCCAATTCAAGCCTAATTCTGCGTCGGACATCACAAAAATATTCCGAACACACTCCTAAGTCCCAAATCACCTAACAAAGCTATTCGAGCCATAAAATCCGTATTCCGAGTTCGTTTCCCAATAAGTCAACTCTTAGTTGACTTTTCTCATTTTAAGGCTATTCTTAAGGACTAATTGACTAAATTCTCATATAACCATTCCGATTTGAAGCCTATCAACTCTAACACATAAATAATAGAATAACCAATCTATAACAAGTCAATAACAATAATTAAAATATATGTTTTTACGTAACGACAAACCGAGTAGTTACATTCTCCCCCTCTTAAATAAACGTTCGTCCTCGAACGAGTCTAGAAACATACCTGGAGTCTCAAACAAGTGAGGATATTTGCTCTGCATCTCCCGCTCGGTCTCCCAAGTAGCCTCCTCCACTGGCTGACCTTTCCACTGGACCTTCACTGAAGTTATCTCCTTTGACCTCAACTTTCTGACCTCGCGAGCCAAAATAGCCACTGTCTCTACCTCATAAGACATATCATCTTCGAGCTGAACTGTGCTGAAGTCTAACACATGACACGGGTCACCAACATATTTTCTGAGCATCGACACATGAAATACCGGATGAACACTCGATAGACTGGGTGGCAAGGCAAGTCTATAAGCCACCTCTCCAACCTTCTGAAGCACCTCGAAAGGATCAATAAACCGCAGACTTAGATTTCCTCTCTTTCCAAACCTCATACACCCTTCATGGGTGATACCTTCAGCGGTACCTTATCCCATTCCATAAAGACACATCCCGAACCTTTCGGTCCGCATAACTCTTTTGTCTAGACTGCGCCGTGCGAAGTCGCTCCTGAATCAACTTCACCTTCTCCAACGCATCCTGAATCAAATTTGTGCCCAATAACTTAGCCTCACCAGGCTCGAACCAACCAACCGGAGATCTACACCTCCTACCATATAAGCTTCATAGGGGGCCATCTGAATACTGGATTGATAGTTGTTGTTATGTGCAAACTCCGCTAGTGGCAGGAACTGATCCCATGAACCACCAATATCAATTACACAAGCCCGTAACATGTCCTCCAAAATATGAATAGTCCTTTTCGACTGCCCGTCGGTCTGAGGATGAAATGCAGTGCTCAACTCTACCTCAGTATCCATACCTCTCTGTACGGCCCTCCAAAATTGAGATGTGAACTGAGTACCTCTGTCAGAAATAATAGAAACCGGAACTCCATGCAATCGGACAATCTCCTTAATGTAAATACCAGCTAACCGCTCTGAAGTATAAGAAGTGCTGACAGGAATGAAGTGCGCGGATTTGGTCAATCTATCTACAATGACCCAAATAGCATCAAAACTCTTCGAAGTCTGTGGAAGCCCAATTACAAAGTCCATGGTGATCCGCTCCCACTTCCACTCCGGAATATCCAACCTTTGAAGTAATCCACCCGGTCTCTGGTGCTCATACTTGACCTACTGGCAGTTGAGAAACCGTTCTACGTACTCCACAATGTCTCTCTTCATCCGCCTCCACCAATACTGTTGTCTCAGATCCTGGTACATCTTCGTGGCACCCGGATGAATAGAATACCCCGAACTGTGAGCCTCTACTAATATCAACCCTCGAATACCATCCACATTGGGCATGCAAATACGGCCATGCATCCTTATAACTCCGTCATCACCAATAGTCACATCCCGGGCATCACCCCGACGAACTCTATCCTGAAGAACTAACAAGTGGCGGTCATAATAGTGACGTGCCTTAATCTGATCAAACAAAGAAGACCGGGAAGCCATGCTAGCTACCACCCGCGAAGGGTCTGACAAATCCAATCTCACCAACTGTCTCGCTAAGGCTTGAACATCAAGTGCTAACGGTCGCTCTGCTACTGAAAGGTAAGCTAGGCTCCCCAAACTCTCAGCTCTACGACTCAAGGAATGAACCACTACATTGGGCTTTCCGCGAGTGATACAAAATAGTTAAGTCGTAGTCTTTAAGAAGCTCTAACCATCTCCTCTTACGCAAATTCAAGTCCTTCTGCCTTAACAGATACTGCAAGCTACGATGATCAGTGAAGATCTCACACTGCACCCCATACAAGTAATGTCGCCAATTCTTTAAGGCATGAACGATGGCAACTAACTCAAGACCGTGCACTGGATAATTCTTCTCGTGCACCTTCAGTTGTCTGGACGCGTAGGCAATCACCCTACCGTCCTGCATCAAAACCGCTCCCAATCCAACTCTAGAAGCATCACAATAGACTGTGTAAGAACCCGAACCTGTAGGCAATACCAATAATGTAGATGTAGTCAATGCTGACTTGAGCTTCTGAAAACTCTCCTCGCACTCATCGGACCACCTGAATGGAGCACCCTTCTGGGTCAATCTGGTCAAAGGTGAAGCAATAGAAGAAAATCCCTCCACAAAGCGACGGTAATAACCCGCCAAACCCAAGAAACTCCTAATCTCCGTAGCTGAGGACGGTCTGGGCCAACTCTGCACCACCTCTATCTTCTTCGGGTCCACCTGAATACCCTCACTAGACACTATGTGACCCAAGAAAGCTACTGAACCAAGCCAAAACTCACATTTGGAGAACTTTGCATAAAGCTTCTCCTCCCTCAATCTCTGCAACACAACCCTCAAATGCTGACCGTGCTCCTTCTAGCTACGAGAGAACACCAGGATGTCATCAATGAACACAATAACGAATGAATCAAGGTAAGGCTGAACACGTTGTTCATCAAATGCATGAACGCAGCTGGGGCATTGGTCAGCCCAAAGGACATAATCAGAAACTCATAATGTCCATATCTGGTCCTAAAAGTAGTCTTCGGAATATCAGAATCCCGAATCTTCAGCTGATGGTACCCATACCTCAAGTCGATCTTGGAGAACACTCTAGCTCCCTGAAGCTGATCAAACAAGTCATCAATACGGGGCAAAGGATCCGGTTCTTCACTGTAACCTTGTTCAGCTGCCTATAATCAATGCACATACGCATGGATCCATCCTTCTTCTTTACGAACAACATTGGTGCACCCCAAGGCGACACACTAGGCCGAATGAACCCCTTATCTAGGAGTTCCTGAAGTTGTTCATTAAATTCCTTCAACTATGTTGGGGCCATGCGGTAAGGAGGAATAGAGATAGGCTGGGTCTCAGGCAATAAGTCAATACCAAAATCAATGTCCCTGTCAGGTGGCATGCCTGGCAGGTCTGCTGGGAAAACGTCCGGGAACTCACGGACCACGGGAATAAAATAAATGGAAGGAGTCTCACTACTAACATCCCTCACAAAGGCCAGATAAGACTCACACCCCTTCCCAATCATATGATGAGCCTTCAGAAAGGAAATCACCCAGCTAGGCACGTACTCCACCAAACCTCTCCACTCAATCCTCAGCAATCCGGGCATCGCTAAGCTCACGGTCTTGGCGTGATAGTTGAGAACCGCATGTTATGGAGATAGCCAATCCATGCCTAAAATCACATCGAAGTCAACCATGCTAAGTAATAATAGATTTTCCTGGGTCTCCCGACCCCTAATAGATATAATACAAGACCAGTACACCCAGTTTACCACAACAGTATCCCCCACCGAAGTCGACACATGAATAGCTAAAAACAAGGACTCACGGGGTGTATTCAAGAAATGTGCAAAGTATGAAGAAACATATAAATATGTAGAACCAGGATCAAATAATACTGCAACATCCCAATGACAGACTGAAATAATACCTGTAATCACTGCATCTGAATCTATGGCATCTGGTTTGCCCGGAAGTGCATAGAAATGGGCCTACCCTCCACCTGACCGACCTCTCCCTCTGGGGAGGCCTCTGCTTGACTGACCTCCACCCCTGGCTGCCTGAGCGGGTGGTGTGTAAACTGGTGCTGAAGCTGGAGGCTGGTTCCTATGCTAAAATGAACTACCAGAAAGGCAGGGATAATACCTCTTGATGTGACCCGGATCCCCACACTCGAAACAACTTCTACCAACAATCGGCGATGGGGACTGAAGGGAACCCCTGGGACCAAGGTAGCTGCTAGAAGAACCATGTGTTGAGGAACCCTGAACTGATGGTGGCCGGGATGAGCTCTGGGATGGAAGTGCACTAATCGAGGAATGGTCCAGATGAGAGCTACGAGGACCGTTTCCTGATGAAGCACCACTGTAAGCTGGACGGGCTGGCGGAGGAGGCCTGAATGGTCTGTCTCTGCTGTGCCGAGACTGACCTCACGAGTGATCACCACTATAATTACCAGAACCTCAAGGCCTCTTGGCCTCTCTCTAAACACGCTCCTGCCGGCGCACTGACTCAATCTCCCTGGCTATGTCAACTACCTCCTCAAAAGAAGCACCGGATACCCTCTCCGTGGTCAGAAAAACCCGTAGCTGGCAAGCAAGACCATCAACAAATCTCCGAATTCTCTCCCTGTCTATGGGAACTAGCCAGATGGATTGACTGGCTAACTCAGAGAACCTCATCTCATACTGCGTCACAGTCATGTCTCCCTGACGCAACTGCTCGAACTCTCTGCGCAGCTCCTCTCTACGAGACTGTGGTATATACTTCTCCAGAAAGAGAATGGAGAACTGGTGTCATGTAAGGGGGCGCTGCATCAGCGGGTCTACGCCTCTCATAGGCCTCCCACCAAGCAAGTGCAGCTCCCGAAAACTGGAATGTAGTGAATGGAACCCCGCTGGCCTCTAATATCCCTGCAGTACATAGTATCTTCTGACACTTGTCCAAGAAGGCCTGGGCATCCTCGCCCTCTGTACCCCTAAAAGTCGGAGGCTGGAGTCTGCTGAATCTCTCCAACCTACGTTTCTCATCATCAGCTAAAACTGGGACCACATAATCCTGTACCGGAGCAATCTGCTGCACTGGGGCTGCCCCAGGTGTCTGAA
>ML398768.1:120183-160256 GCA_005239525.1 Nicotiana knightiana | reverse complement strand
ATGTTTTCCCCGTTTCTTCTTTATCGTATGTTGCTTAGCCTATTTATGTTGTGTTGGGTCGGTTGGTTCGGGTTCGGAGTGGTCGTGGTGAGAATTGAGACACTTAGTCTCTTAAATTGGCTTAATAGTTGAAAAAGTCGACTGGGAGTTGATTTAGTAGTAAACAACCTCGGAATGTGGATTTTATGGCTTGGATAGCTTCGTTAGGTGATTTGGGACTTAGGAGTTTGTTCGGAATGAAGTTTTGATGTCCGGTGTAGAATTAGGCTTGAATTAACGAAAGTTAGTTTTTGACGATTTTCGGCCGCAAGGGAAAATAAGCTATCAGGGTCGAAATGGGATTATGAAAGTTAGAGAAGGTTCGTAATTTTATTTTGGATATGTGTGAAAAGTTTTAGGTCAATAGGATGTGTTTTGGTTGGTTTCGGCATCATTGGCGAAATTTAGAAATTTCAAAGTTCATAGGCTTGAATTTGAGGTAATTTTGGTATTTTGCGTTGTTTTTGGTGTTTCGAAGGCTCGACTAAGTTTGAATAATGTTATGGTATGTGTTGGCATGTTTAGTTGAGGTTCCGAGGGCCTCGGGTGTATTTCGGATGCTCAAACGGGCACTTTTGGTCTTTGGGAGATTGCTCATTTTCTGGTGTTTTAGCAGCAATGGTTTCTTCATTGCGATCGCGTGAGTTCATCCACGATCGTGTAGAGTAAAGTTGGAGGCAGGCAGATTTGTTCTATGCGATCGCGTAATAAGGTTTGCGATCACATAGTTTGGGCAGCCAGAGCAGTGCGGTCGCGTGGTTCCTTGTGCGATCGCGTAGAAGAAAAAGGGCGCGCGTGAGGTTGTTGCATTTGTTCTTCGCGACCGCGTGAATGGGTATGCGATCGCATAGGTCAGAGAGTCGAAGCTTCGCGATCGCGTGGGGAATGGTGTGATCTCAATAGGTAAAATTTGGAGGCAGTAACTTTGTTCTTCGCGATCGCGTGGGTGGTCCCGCGATCGCAGTGAGTTAACATTTAGATCTGGGCAGAATGTTTTAAAATGCCATTTTTGCGAGTTTAGTCCATTTTCCTCCATTGTTGAACGGGTTTGGAGCTCTTTGAGAGGGTTTGAATAGGAAATCGAAGGGAATCACTTGGAGGTAAGATTTTTGACTTCATAAGTAATTAAACCGGAAATTTGTTCAATTTAAACCCAAAATTGGGGAGGTTAGGTGCATGAGAATTGGAAATTTATTTTGATGATTTGAGTGGGCAATTGTGGTCCGATTTTGGTGTTCTTGGTATGTATAGGATCGTGGGAGGATGAGCATTCTAGTGATGTAAATTTTATCGAATTCAGAGACGTGGGCCCAGGGCTCGGGTTTGGCCAATTTCGAGAATTGTGCTTAAACTTGATAGTTTTCGATTGGGTTTTGTTCCTTTAGCGTATATTGATGATGTTAATCTGGTTTTGGTTAGATTCGGAGAAATCGGGAGCCGATTTGAGGGGCAAGAGCATCGCGGATTAGTATTGGGGCCCGGTAGAGGTAAGTAATGGCTATAAATCTTGTCCCGAGGGTATGAAATCGCGGACTTCGTATTTCTCGCTATTTTTAGAATGACGCACATGTCGGATGACGAGTATGTGCCTTGCACTGATTTTTGGATTGGACTTGGTGCTCTCCACGACAACTATTGAGTTGCGTATTTTTACTTTAAATCATATGTTAAATTGTCTTCCAAAAACTATTGCTATATTTGGGCTATAAGCCATGTTTGGGGCCTCGTACCGACTTGTTTAGACCCCTTGGGGGCTTTTACTACTATTTTCCTCATTGTGTTGAATTACGATTTACACTCAGTCATGTTATGCTTCACTAATTTCGAAACTCATCCTTATTTACACTATTTTGAGATATAAAAATGATGTTTTGGGTCGAGTACCCCGTTTTAGTGATCTGCCCGAGGGGCTTTTGAGAGTTTCTGACTGAGTGAGGCCGAGGGCCTGATTGTGAGGATATGATATGCCATGAGGTGGCTTAATATTAGCGCTTGGGCTGAAGGAGCCCCTCCGGAGTCTGTACACACACCCTGTGAGCGCAGGTACCTACTGAGTGCGAGTGTCGAGTGCCGAGTCACAAGTGACTGGAAGCATGAGTGACAGTGAGGTTGTCTGAGGGGCTGACACTGAGTGGTTGTGAGGTATGCTGAGTGATGTTCTACCCGAGGGGCGATTTATGATTCATGTTTCTGCCCGAGGGCTATTTATGACTTGTTTCACTTTACACTAAATTCTTCAGGTATTTTTATTTCTAAAATTGTTGGAAAACACATTTTTCAAAGGATTTTACTAGAGTTGCCTTTTATGGCATGTTGATTTCACATATATGTGTATATACTATTGGAAAGAAAGGTTGTGCATACTGTGAACTGATAATTTGATTTTATGTGTTTCTTACTACTTAGACTTGATTTATTTTCATTACTACTGAGTTGGCGTACTCACATTACTCCCTGCACCCCTGTGTGCAGATACATGTGATGATATCAAGCGTTAGTCATGTACTTCCGTGTGGAGCCGGAGTCGGGATATAGAGGTAGTTGTTCAGCGTCCGCAGCATCTCTGTTTTCTCTTTATTATTTTGTACGTAGTTCTTCGATCCGAGGTTTTGTATTATAATAGTATAATTTTCGGTATACTCCTTAGATGCTCATGACATGTTGAATTCGGGTCTTAGGGATGGTTTTATATTATTTAACTATTTGTTTTGCTTAATAGATTCAGTAATTTACTCAAGCCTATGAAATGTTGAAAATGAGTTAGGATTTTGGAAAGAAACTGTAAATATGTGAATTTTTTCTAGCCTAGTTCCACGATAGGCGCCATCACGGCAAGTTTATGATTTGGGGACGTGACAAGTTGGTATCAGAGCGTACGTTACAGAGGAATCAACGGTCATGAGCAGGTTTAATAGAGTCTTGCTGATAGGTACGGAGATGTAAAGACCCTACCGGTCGTTTTGAGCTCTAGCGCGTCAATCGGCAGTTTCAGGCCATGAGCAGATTCATTTCAGGTGTTATGACTTGTAGGTTGTGTCGGAATTGAATTTTGGGAAGTTTAGAATCAATTTGGAAAGAAAATTCACGTTTCAGAAGCCTTAAGTTGGAAGAATCGACTAAGATTGGATGTTTGAGTAAAAGACCTCAGACTCAGGATTTGAAGGTTCCAGCAGGTTCGTATGATTATTTCAGACTTGGGCGGATGTTCGTATAAGGTTTTAGATGACCCGGGAGAATTTCGGTGCATATTGTAGAAGTCAGCATTTTTCAGGAAATTTCATAAGTCTGGGTTGAAGTGCATTTCACTGATATTGATGTCCATTTGGGATTCCGAGTCCGGGAATAACTTTGTATGGTGATTCTGAAGTTGGGAGCGCAACCAGAAGTGAATTCGGAGGTCCGTGGGTTATTTTGAAGTCTTTTGGCTAAAGATAGAAATTTGAAGGTTTTTGAAAAATCCGACCGGAAGTGGAAATTTTGACATCGGGGTCGGATTGAGATTCCGAAAGTTGAAGCAGGCCTCGAGTTGCGATCTATTGTTTCGATGTTATTTGATGCGATCTGAGGCCTCGAGCAGGTCCGCATAATGTTTTGGAATAGGTTGGTGTGATTGGATGGGGTCCCAGGGACCTCGGGTGGATTCCAGATGGTTAACGGATCGAGTTTGGACTTGGGAGGAGAGATGAGGCAGTTCTTACCTAGAATGTGTATTTTTGGATTTTAACCACGAACTTGAGCATGAAATTAGAGTAAATTGTATATTTGAGTTAGTAAGGCTATGGGTAATCATTATCTTCGAAAAATTTCGAAATCCGGGCTCGTGGGCCCGAGGGCAATTTGGTCAACTTTTCAAGCAAAATTGGGAATTCATATAAATTGGATTGTTATAAGTATTAGAGTATATTTTCATTGGTTTGCCCATTATTTGGATAGTTTTGGGGCGTTGTGCATCAATTTGAGTCGTCGGAAGGGCTTGGAGGCCGGTTATGAATCTTCGGAGCGGAGGTAAGTCTCCTTTCTAACCTTGTAAGGGGGAATTGTCCCCATAGGTGAAATAATTAAATAGGTGCTACTATTTGTGGGTGCTACGTGGCACGAGGTCACGATAGTCCGTGCGTAGCTACTATTATGTTTATGTCCGGGTAGTTTAGGACTCAAAAGCATGTTTATTTGCCGTATTTGTAATCTTATTGATGAAAATAAAATGTTTAAACCTCACCAAACTTGGTAAAAATGGATTTCTGGAAAAGATATAAATACTATTTTTTTGTGACCTTTAAAAGATAAATTTGTTATTTACTTGAGTACTTGTTTTCCCGATGTAGTCAGGGTGGACTGTTTGATTGTGCATGACTGTGTGTGATCGCTTCGCAATTTATATTCTGCGAGCAAGGTGATTTCTTCCACTACTCTCATGGGAGCGGGTCGTACGCCACGGTGGGTTAAAAGATGCATCTATGGCTCGCGTCATTCGATCCTTCGGCAGTGCACAGTTTACATTTATGTTGGTTCGGGCCATTCGACCCTCGGCATTGCTTGCGCATGATATTTACTGCGTACTTGCTATGATTTTTACTTGATTACTGGCCTGGGGATTTTAAATTATCAACTGAAATGACGAGGATTTAAGAATATTAAATGTGAAAGAAGTTGTTATTTCTGTTGCTACTTGTTAAATTTCCTATGATATTCATGCTTAGTGTCATGCTTGATTATATTAATTCGACCTCTAGTAAGTGTCAGAGTCGACCTCTCGTCACTACCTCTTCGAGGTTCGGCGGGATACTTACTGAGTACACGTTGTTTTCGTACTCATGCTGCACTTGTTGTGCATTTTTATTGCACATGTACATTCATAGCTAGTGGCCCTGCTTCGCTGACTTGGAGACTTAGACGAGCTGCACCATCCGTAACGACCGAAGCCGGCAGAGTCTTCCTCAGATGTATTGTATTTATTTTAAATTCCTTGTCCAGTTTGTATTCCGGACAAGTATTGTAGTACATGTAAAATTCCTAGAAAATTTTCTCATGCACTTGTGACAGCGGGTTCTGGGATAATTATGGGATTTATTCACTATTTAAATTTGTTAAAATATTATTGTTTACTCAGTGGAAGTTCGTTAATTATTATTTATGAAAAATGAAAAAAGGAACGACTTCGAGAATTTATAAAATAAAGATTTTATTTATTTATTAAGTGTTGGCTTGCCTGACAGTGGGGTTCGGCGCCATCACGGCCTTAATTGATTTGGGGTTGTGACAGGAGACGTATGTACTATCTTCGAGAGGCTGCGGAACCCTTAGGAACAATGTCATTTTTCTTGAATTCTGTCGAGCCATTTTGTTGATTCTGGAAATCTAAACTTCTGTTGTTTCACTCTCTCACAGATGGTGAGGACTCGCGCTACCGATCAGAGTGATCAACAACTAGCTAGACCAGTGAGAGGTCGAGGCCGCTGTAGAGGTAGGGGGTCAGCCCGTCCAGCATCCAGGGAAGTACCAGTTGATCCCCCTACTGCTCAGGACCAGATTCCCACCGTAGATACTCCAGTAGGACAGGCTCAGGCACCGGCAGTGCCTATTGTTATTTCGGGTCTTCAGGAGACCTTGGCTCAGATCTTGACTGTGTGTACCACCCTGCTCAGGCAGTTGCCGCTACTTCTCAGGCCGGGGAAGGCAGTAAGACTCCAGTTTCCCGGACACCTGAGCAGGTTACTTAGGGCCATCAAACATCGGGGTCGGTTCCAGCCCAGCCGGTTGCTCCAGTTCGGGACTTCGTGGTTCCGGCTATGCTAGAGGACGAGCACTGGAGAGGTTTATTAGACTTAAACCTCCGACATTCAGTGGTGCTGAGGGCAAGGATGCCCGGGGTTTTCTAGATAAGTGTCAGAGGATGATGCGTACTGATGGGATTCTGGAGACCAGTGGGGTCTCGTTTGCTACTTTTCAATTTTCTAGTGTTGCTTTCACTTGGTGGGAGTCTTTGGAGAGGCGTAGGCCTGTTGGTTCAGCACCCCTCACATGGCAGTAGTTCTGCATTATCTTCTCGGAGAAGTATGTACCCCAGTCTCACAGGGAGGAGCAGCGCAAGCATTTTAAGCAGCTACGTCAGGGGGAGTTATCAGTGATGTAGTATGAGATGCGGTTTTCGGAGTTGGCTCGTCATGCCACCAAGTTGGTCCCTACTGATAGGGAGAGGATTAGGAGGTTTGTGGATGGCCTCACTTATCAGCTCCGCCTTTTCATGACTCGGGAGAGGATACCAGAGGCTACATTCGAGCAGGTTGTTGATATTGCTCGAGATATTGAGTTGGTTCACCACCAAGAGCAGGAGAAGAGGGAGGTCGTTCATTCAGGCCTCCTCAGTCAGTCCGCCCAGCATATAGTGGTGCATCTTCGGGGCATGGTCCCCGCGGTTCTCAACCAGGCCGTTCTTCATTCGGTGCCCTTCCAGCCCAGAGTGCAACTCCATCGCCACCAATTCAGAGTTCCTCTATGCATGATTCTTCTAGTGTCCATTCTGGTTCCAAGGGTTTCTATCAGTCCCCACCTCGAGCTCCGGGGAGTTGTTTTGAGTGCGGAAAGTTTGGGCACATATGGAGGCAGTGTCCCCGTCGTAAAGGTGGTTCTTCTCAGCAGAGGGGCCAGCCCTCGACTTAAGCTCCAGTTACTTCACCACCCGCCTATGCAGCCAGTGGTGGTAGTCAGTCAGCTAGAGGCCACCCTAGAGGGGGAGGTCGAGAAGGTGTAGTTTAGTCCCATATGTATGCATTTCCAGCCAGGCCAAATGCGATGGTCTCCGATGTAGTGATCGCAGGTATTGTCTCAGTCTGTCGCCAAGATGCTTTGGCTTTATTTGACCCTGGTTCTACCAATTCCTATGTTTCATCATATTTTGCCCATTTTCTGGATATGCCCCGTGATTCTTTAGTTACGTCTATTCATGTGTCGACTCCTGTGGGTGATACTATTGTTGTGGACCATGTGTATCGGTCATGTGTGATATCTATTGAGGGTCTGGAGACCCGAATAGACCTACTATTACTCAGCATGGTCGATTTTGATATAATATTAGACATGGATTAGTTATCTCCATGTCTTGTTGTTCTTGATTGTCACGCTAAGACCGTGACCTTAGCTATGCCAGGATGTCCGAGGGTTGAGTGGAGAGGTTCTTCTGAGTATACGCCTAGCAGGGTGATTTCCTACCTGAAGGCCCAGCGCATGGTTGAGAAGCGATGTTTATCTTATCTGGCTTTTGTGAGGGATGTCAGTGGTGAGACTCCCGCTATTGATTCGGTTCCTATGGTCTGTGACATTCCGAACGTGTTTCCTGTAGACCTGCCAGGCATGCCACCTGACAGGGACATTGATTTTAGTATTGACCTGGTGCCAAGCACTCAACCTATTTCTATTCCACCTTATCGTATATCGTATGGCACCAGCGGAGCTAAAGGAATTAACGGAGCAGCTTCAGGAACTCCTAGATAAGGGGTTCATTCGGCCTAGTGTGTCACATTGGGGTGCACCTGTGTTGTTTTTAAAGAAGAAGGATCGTTCTATGCGTATGTGTATTGATTATCGGCAGCTGAACAGGGTTACAGTGAAGAACTGGTATCCCTTGCCTCGTATAGATGACTTGTTTGATCAGTTTCAGGGTGCCAGGGTATTTTCCAATATTGACTTGCATTCCGGCAATCATCAATTGAAGATTCGAGGGCCATACATTCCGAAGGCTGCTTTCAGGACTAGATATGGTCATTATGAGTTTCTGGTTATGTCATTCGGGCAGAGCAATGCCCCAGCTGCCTTTATGCACTTGATGCATAGTGTATTCCCGCCTTATCTAGATTCTTTCGTCATCGTGTTTATCAACGATATCTTGGTGTATTCCCAATCTTGGGAGGATCATAAGCAGCATTTGAGAGTTGTGCTTCAGACCTTGAGGGAGAAGAGATTGTATGCGAAATTTTCAAAGTGTGAGTCCTGGCTTGATTCAGTAGCGTTCTTGAGGAACATGGTATCCAGTGAAGGTATTCAGGTTGACCCAAAGAAGATAGAGGCAGTGTAGAGCTGGCCTAGATCATCATCAGCTACCGAAATTCGCAGTTTCCTTGGTTTGGCAGGGTACTATCGTCGTTTCGTAGTGGGATTTTCATCTATTGCAGCACCTATGACCAGGCTAACCCAGAAGGGTGCTCAGTTCAAGTGGACTGAGGAGTGTGAGGAGAGCTTTCAGAAGCTCAAGTCAGCTTTGACTACAGCTCCGGTATTGATTTTGCCTACGGGTTCATGCTCTTATATAGTTTACTGTGATGCCTCGAGAGTTGGCCTTGGAGCGGTGTTAATGCAGGATGGTAGGGTGATTTCCTACGCGTCTAGACTGTTGAAGGTGCACGAGAAGAATTATCCAGTGCACGATCATGAGCTAGCAGCTATTGTCCACGCCTGAAAGATTTGGCGTCATTATTTGTATGGAGAGCATTGTGAGATTTTCAACTGATCATCGTAGTTTGCACAATCTTCTTAAGCAGAAGGATTTGAATTTGCGTGAGAGGAGGTGGTTGGAGCTTCTCAAGGATTATAACCTCACTATTTTATATCATCCGGGGAAGGCCAATGTAGTGGCCGATGCGCTGAGTCGCAGAGTGGAGAATTTAGGGAGTCTAGCCTACCTTCCAGTAGCAGAGCGGCCATTAGCACTTGATGTTCAGGCTTTAGCGAGTCATTTGGTGAGATTGTATCTATCAGATCCCCCGCGGGTACTGGCTTGTGTAGCCTCCAGGTCGTCTCTTTATGATCATATTAGAGCACGCTAGTATGATGATCCACACTTGCTCGTTCTTCAGGAAAGGGCCCATCGTGGTGATGCCAGGGATGTGGTTATTGGTGATGATGGAGTCATGAGGATGCAGGGCCGGATTTTCTTGCCCAATGTAGTTGGACTTCGAGATTCGATTCTAGCTGAGGCCCATAGTTCACGGTATTCCATCCATCCGGGTGCCGCAAAGATGTATCAAGATCTGAGACAGCATTACTGGTGGAGGCGGATGAAGACGGATATTGTCAAGTTCGTGGATCGGTGTCTCAACTGTCAACAGGTCAAGTATGAGCACCAGAGACCGGGTGTATTGCTTCAGAGATGAGATATTCCGGAGTGGAAGTGGGAGTGAATCACCATGGACTTTGTAGTTGGGCTCCCACGAACTTCGAGGAGGTGTGATGCTATATGGGTTATCGTGGATCGACTGACCAAGACCGTGCACTTCATTCCTAATGGTACTACTTATTCTTCGGAGCGGTTAGCTGAGATTTACATCAGTGAGATTGTCCGATTGCATGGGGTTCCAGTCTTTATCATTTCTGACAGAGGTACTCAGTTCACATCCCAGTTTTGGAGGGCCGTGCAGAGGAAGTTAGGTACTCAGCTCGAGTTGATCACAGCATTTCATCCTCAGACCGACGGGCAGTCGGAGCGTACTATTCATATTTTGGAGGATATGTTGCGTGCGTGTGTCATTGATTTTGGGGGTTCATGGGACTGGTTTCTGCCACTCGTGGAGTTTGCATATAATAATAGTTATCAGTCGAGTATCCATATGGCTCAGTATGAGGCTTTATATGGTAGGAGGTGCAGATCTCCGCTTGGTTGGTTTGAGTCGGGCGAGGCTAGGCTATTGGGCACAGACCTAGTTCAGGATGCGTTGGGTAAGGCGAAGTTGATTCAGGAGCGGCTTCGCACGGCACAGTCTAGGCAGAAGAGTTATGCGGATCGGAAGGTCCGAGATGTGTCTTTCATGGTTGGGGAGAAGGTGCTATTGAAGGTGTCGCCCATGAAGGGTGTTATGAGGTTCGGGAAGAGGGGAAAGCTGAGTCCCAGGTTCATTGAGCCATTTGAGGTGCTTCAGAGGATTTGGGAGGTGGCTTATAGACTTGCCTTGCCTCTCAGCTTATCGAGTATTCATCCGGTGTTCCATGTTTCTCATGTTTTGGACTTCAACATGGTTCATATCGAGGGTGATATGTCATATGAGGTAGAGCCAGTGGCTATTTTGGGTCCTCAGGTCAGAAAACATAGGTCTAAGGATATAGCTTCAGTGAAGGTTCAGTGGAGAGGACAGCCGGTGGAGGATGCCACATGGGAGACCGAGCGGGAGATGCGGAGCAGATATCCTCACTTATTCGAGACTCCAGGTATGTTTCTAGACCCGTTCAAGGATGCACATTTATTTAAGAGGGGAAGGATGTAACGATCCGGCCGATCGTTTTGTGAGATTAGCCTCGTTTCCCCCATTTCTGCTTTATCGTATGTTTCTTAGCCTATTTATGTTGTGTTGGGTCGGTTGTGTCGGGTTCGGAGTGGTCGTAGTGAGAACTGAGACACTTAGTCTCTTAAATTAGCTTAATAGTTGAAAAAGTTGACTGGGAGTTGACTTATTGGTAAACGACCTCAGAATGTGGATTTTATGGCTTGGATAGCATAGTTAGGTTATTTGGGACTTAGGAGTGTGTCCGGAATGAAATTTTGATGTCCGGTGTAGAATTAGGCTTGAATTGGCGAAAGTTAGTTTTTGATGATTTTCGGTAGGCAGGGGAAAATAGGCTATCGGGGTCGGAATGGAATTCCGAAAGTTGGAGAAGGTTCGTAATGTCATTTTGGATATGTGTGCAAATTTTCAGATCAACATGTGTTTTGGCATCATTCGCAAAATTTAGAAATTTCAAAGCTCACAACCTTGAATTAAAGGTGATTTTGGTGTTTTTGCGTTGTTTTTGGTGTTTCGAAGGCTCGACTAAGTTTGAATAATGTTATGGGATGTTTTGGCGTGTTTGGTTGAGGTCCCGAGTGCCTCAGGTGTATTTCGGGTGCTCAAACGGGAACTTTTGGTCTTTGGGAGATTGCTGGTTTTCTGGTGTTTTAGCAGCAGTGGTTTCTTCATTGCAATCGCATGAGTTCATTCGCGGTCGCATAGAGTAAAGTTGGAGGCAGGCATATTTATTCTATTGGATCGCGTAATGAGGTTTGCGATCGCATAAGTTAGGCCGCCAGAGCAGTACGATCGCGTGGTTCCTTGTGTGTTCGCGTAAAAGAAAAAGGGGGCGCGTGAGGTTGTTGCAATTGTTCTTCTCGACCGCGTGAATGGGTATGCGATTGCATAGGTCAGAGAGTCGAAGCTTCACGATCTCATGGGGAATGGTGCGATCGCAATAGGTAAAATTTGGAGGCAGTAACTTTGTTCTTCGCGATCGCGTGGGTGGTCCCTCGATCGCAATGAGTTAATATTTAATGCTGGGCAGAATATTTTGAAAGTCCATTTTTGCGAGTTTAGTCAATTTTTCCTCCATTGTTGAACGGGTTTGGAGCTCCTTGAGAGAGTTTGAAGAGGAAATCGAAGGGAATCACTTGGAGGTAAGATTTTCAACTTCATAAGATGATTCTATGTCGTTTTCTAAGTAATTAAATCGGAAATTTGTTGAATTTAAACCCAAAATAGGGAGGTTAGGTGCATGAGAATTGGAAATTTATTTTAATGATTTGAGTGTGCAATTGTTGTCCGATTTTGGTGTTCTTGGTATATATATAATCGTGGGAGGATGAGGATTCTAGTGATGTAAATTTTATCGAATTCCGAGATGTGGGCCCGGGGCTCGGGTTTGGCCAATTTTGAGAATTGTGCTTAAAATTGATAGCTTTCGATTCGGTTTTGTTCCTTTAGCGTATATTGATGATGTTAATCTGATTTCTGTTAGATTCGGAGAAATCGGGAGCCGATTTGAGGGACAAGAGCATCGCAAGTTAGTATTGTGGCCCGGTAGAGGTAAGTAATGGCTATAAATCTTGTCCTGAGGGTATGAAACCCCGGACTTCGTATTTCTCACTGTTTTTAGAATGGCGCACATGTCAGATGACGAGTATGTGGCGTGCATTTATTTTTTGGATTGGACATAGTCCTCTCCGCTGAAACTATTGAGTTGCGTATTCTTACTCTAAATCATATGTTAAATTGTGTTCTAAAAACTATTGTTATATTTCGGCTATAAGACATGTTTGGGGCCTCGGCCGACTTGTTTAGACCCCTTGGGGCCTTTTACTGCTATTTTCATCACTGTGTTGACTTATGATTTACTCTCAGTCATGTTATGCTTCACTGATTTCGAAACTTAGCCTTATTTACACTATTTTGAGATATAAAAATGATGTTTTGGGTCGAGTACCCCGTTTTACTGATACGCCAGAAGGGCTTTTGAGTGTTTCTGACCGAGTGAGGCCGAGGGCCTAATTGTGAGGATATGATATACCACGAGGTGGCTTGATATTAGAACTTGGGCTGAAGGAGCCCCTCCGAAGTCCGTACACACCCCTAGTGAGCGCAGGTACCAACTGAGTGCGAGTGCCGAGTGACGAGTTACTGGGAGGCATGAGTGACAGTGAGGTTGCCCAAGGGGCTGATGTTGAGTGGCTGTGAGGTATGCTGAGTGATGTTCTGCCCAAGGGGCGATTTATGATTCATGTTTTTGCCCGAGGGGCTACTTATGACTTGTTTCATTTTACACTAAATTCTTTAGGTATTTTTATTTCTGAAATTGTTGGAAAACACATTTTTCAAAGGATTTTACTGGGGTTGGCTTTTAAGGCAAGTTGATTTCACATATATGTGTATATACTGTTGGAAAGAAAGGCCGTGCATATTCTGAACTGATGATTTGATTTTATGTGTTTCTTACTGCTTAGACTTGATTTATTTTCATTACTACTGGGTTGGCGTACTCACATTACTCCCTGCACCCCTGTGTGCATATACAGGTGCTGGTACCGAGCGTTATTCATCTACTTCCGTGCGGAGCCGAAGTCGGGATATAGAGGTAGTTGTTCAGCGTCTGCAACATCTCTGCTTTCCCTTCCTTATTTTGTACCTAGTTCTTCATTCCGAGGTTTTGTATTATAATAGTAGAATTTTTGGTATACTCCTTAGATTCTCATGACATGTTGACTTCGGATCTTGGGGATGGTTTTAGATTATTTAAGTGTTTGTTTTGCTTAATAGATTCAGTAATTTACTCACGCCTATGAAATGTTGAAAATGATTTGGGATTTTGGAAAGAAACTATAAATAGGTGAATGTTGGCTAGCCTAGTTCCATGATAGGCGCCATCACGGCCGGTTTAGGATTTGGGGTCGTGACACTTATTTTGCGTGCGCAGTCTGGACGTGAAACCGGAAAGCTTTTAGGTGAAAATATGAGAAGTGATTTCTAGAGTTAAAATTTGATTATAGTTAACTTTGGTCAACATTTTGAGTAAAACAGACCCGGATCTGTGTTCCGACGAACCCAAGAGGTCCGCAGAAAAATATAAGACTTGGTCGTATGCCCGGAAATGAATTCCGAGGCCCGAACCTTAGAAATCAATTTTTGAAAGAAATTGTTTTGCTGAAATATTAATGAAATAAAGAAAAGACTTAATGTATGAAACCATTGGTATCGGGCCTGTATTTTGGTTCTGGAGCCAAGTACAGATTTGTTATAGTATTTAAATGTTAACTGTGAAATTTGGTGAAAAACGGAGTTTATTTGACATGATTTGGACTTCCGGTTGAGAAATAATGAATTTTAAGTGTTCTTGAGAAAAATGAGGAGTTTAGAGGTTTAATTCATAGTTCTACATGTTATTTTCATGATTTGGTCGCACGAGCAAGTCCGTATGATTTTTTTAGACTTGCGTGCATGTTTTGTTTAGAGCCCCGAGGGCTCGGGTGAGTTTCAGATAGGCCACGGGATGTTTTACACTTGAAATTCTCTACTGGTTTTCTGTTGTTGGTGCTCAGGCATTTTGTTCAATGCGTCCGCATGACCCTAGGCATGAACGCACAGAGTAATTTACTGGGGGGTCATTTTTGTTCAGTACGAACTCGGTCTAGGCCCCAGGAACGCATAGTGTATTGGACCTGGGGGGGAGGGGAGCCCAATACCCTATGCGAACGCACCCCCCTAACGCGAACGCGATGGCCAGCTACCTTGTAGCCTATGCGAACGTGGTAGGCCCTATGCGAACGCATAGAAGGCCTACCCAGCTATATAAATACCCTTTTAAACACGGACAGAACCCTTTTTCTTCATAATTTGAACCCCACAGCCTAAGGACGAATTTCTTCACCAAAGTTCATCCCCAAGTTGTTGGTAATCAACTCTAAACTTTACTCTTTCAATTACCCAATGTTTTTCATCACTTTTAAATCAAAAACTAAGAATTTTCATGGTAAAAATTGAGGGGGTTTGGGTAGAATTAGGAAATTTTTTAAAAATCGAATCTTTACCTCGAATTGAGTTCGGATTTCAAAACTAATTGTATATTCAGCCTCGTGGGTGAAGGGGTAAATGTAATTTGGTCCGAACCCTGAGTTTAGACCAAGCGGGCCCAGGATCGGGTTTTAACTTTTTAAAGAAAACTTAGGAAAAATTATAATTTTCAGTAAAGTTAGTTCCTTTAGAATTAATTAATGATATTAAGTATTATGGTTAGATTCGAGTGTATTGGAGGTGAATTCAAGAGGAAAACCTATAATTGAACAGTGAGTGTTGGTTCCCCAAACGCACACGCAAGTATACGTAGTCGACAATTAATATAGGATTGTAAGTCCAGATATCGTACCCACAGGGACTTGTGATTAACTATCAACTACATTAAACCAAACAACTAATCTATTCAAGAGATTCCTAAAGTATGAATATTTAACCACAACTAATCTAGAGTACAAATTAAGAGATTAAAGAAAACAAGTTTGCAATCTTAGAGACGAATGCAATGAGAGACGATATTCTAGAGCTATGGGTTGGCTAACAATCTCGTTGAGTCTTCCACTTAAATCATCTAATTAATGTATCTCGTTTATTGGTTGACAAGGTTAATATTACTCGTAGCCTTCTCCCGAAGTACTACTCGTCTATTCAAGCTAACCTAACGCCTATATTCCTATGGANCCCCCCCCCCCCCCCTAAGGGTTAAGATCTTGCTCTACCCAATCTTATATGCAAACTAGAATTCCCTCTCCCGAGTTCAATCCTAGATTCGATGATAGTATTCAATTGGTGACCAAGCAATCAAATAATTATGCACAAGATTGAATAAATAAACCAATATGATAAAATAATAAGAACAATTCAAGCCTCAAACTCCAACGTTCATGTATTGAAAAGAAGAGAAGAGAAGAAAATGTGTTGAAAGCCTCCTCCAAGCGTGGTGTGTGTTCCTCCACGTCTATTCTTCTTCAAAATATGTTAGATCTCCTCCAAATTAGGTTTAGGACCCCTTTTATACAAGTTGGGGTCGTGTAAAGCCAAAATAACCTTGTCCCGAACGAAGAAGGAAAAAATCACGTACTCAGCGTCCAGGCCAGCGCCAAGCGTTGACCGTGGCGCTGGAACCAGTGAGCTTTTCACGTTTAAATCCTTCACACGTTGAAATCCTTCAATGTTTAGCTCTTCCTTTATTTTGGTTGTCTCCACTTGGGGGGACAAAACCCAAAGGGTGTCCCCCTTTTTTATTTTTTTTATTTTTTTTTCTTTCGCGTTTTATCCAATTTTACTCCAAATCTCTTCATCTTCGCACCGCTTTATTCCTATACAGTTAAAATATAATATTAAGCACAAAATAATATAACTGATACTCAAATGACATTTAAAAGTACTATAATGTGAGATAACAATGGTTAAATATATGCATTTTTTGTCGAACATCAACAACCCACACTTAGACTCTTGCTCGTCCTCGAGTAAGCATTAAAATCACTCTTAATAAATCAAGCCTAGAAACACCACCACGTCGGTAGATACTGACTAGTAGGCCCTATAGCAACTCAAACTATAAGATATACACTTCCTTATCATCGTGCAAGATATACAAGTCACAAAACAAACAAAAAACTTCTAACCTCCTAACCTCCGAGATGGACTCTAACTTATCGAGTTTAAGCTCGCTCACCTACTCTGTCAAATAAGCTAATAACATCACATATCTATCATGAAACAAGTGCCCTCACAAGAATAAATTTTTCATATAGTCAAATTAAAGAATAAATATATTTTAGGACTTAGCATCAAAGAACAACTCTATCACTCACAAAAAATTCACATGAATGCACAAAGAACCATAGGCTTGCCCATTATGTACATATCTACTAATTAAGTATGCTCGAATAGAATCAAATAGGACTTTAATAGGTTGTAACGTTGGCTCAGGGACAGTAGGAGAATTATATAATAGTGACTTACATTTCCCTAATCACTTTGCACTTTTAGACTTCATCACCCATTATTTTATACTCTTCACTTTATTTTTCAGCCCTCTCTTCATCAATTGTTTCACAAGTATTTCCCTCATGTCAAGAATGTTTCATTTTTTTAAAGTAACTTTTTTTCTCTCTTTTTTTTCATGTCACATTAATTTCAAGAACACTTTTCCATCACTTTTCAGCTATCATTGGTCACCATTTTTCACTTAACCATCCCATTCTTCAAATTTATCAATTAATAACACAATCTAAGCAACAGTGCTCAAGGAAGCAGGGTGCAAAAACTAGGGATTCAACAAAAGAATAAAGGCAAAAATACGGCTTCCAAACAAAAGGCTAAGGGCTCAAAGGGATAACTAATGGTACAATATCCGAAAAGGCTAAAATTCAAAAGACATAACAAAGAAAGCCTATTATCATCTTCTAAATTGAGCAACACTTATTCGCTTCAATAACATGCATGACAAGTTCTAGACTAAGATTCAAACCATGGAATATATGTAAGAAATTCTCACCGCATATGGCACAAGTATCAATCAAGATGGATAAATTCTACTCTAAGACAGACATGATCATAGCTTAACAAAATAAGAATAAGCCATATATAGAGTCACAACCTTGAGCTTAGGTGTCAGAAAGTCTGCTATTTTATTCATTACTCAAGCACTCAGAGGAAAGTACTACTCAAGATCAGGACTAAATATGCTAGTATTAAACAAGTAACAAAAGTTTTTCTTATCTCTCTTTTACTACTCCTAAAAAAATCTAATCCTAAAAATAGAAAAAATTTACCCGGTTCAAATTACATCCCCTGGAAAAGAACCGATGCAAAAAAGAAAAACCAAGGAGGATTATCTAACTAAAACTAACTAGAAACAAAAATAAAATATTTTTGACTTTTTTTTTAATTGGACTTTAATCCCTCTAGAAAGCTGTCCACAAATCCATCGTCCGGAAAAGTCCAAAATTTTATGAATTTTTTATCTCTTTTTTTTTTAACACAAAAATCACTACACTAGAAAGAATACTACAATTAAGCTAGGATAGGATAGAAAAACACCCAGACAATCTCCTCACCCCACACTTAAAATTGTGCAATGTCCTCAATGCATACTGTAAATAACAAGAGAGTAAAAGAAACTCCCTGGCAAGCCACAGGCCGAAGAATTAGCAGCTCACGGGATACTCAGACTTCTCCCATGTATGGTTCTTTGTGCGGGTACCTCACACTTAGTTCCAACGACATGCTCGCTTTTACACATGCCTATTGGCTTTGACTCCATGCTCGTACTCCTACAAAAAAAAACACTACAAAAAAATAACACAATAAAAAAACAAAAAGAAAAAGGAAAAAATAAAATTGGGTTGCCTCCCAACAAGCGCTTAATTTAACGCCGCGTCACGACGCCATCACTTCACCACTTTTTCTTTCACTTTGAGGATATGAATTTTGCCCCCAATTTGGCATCAATTTTTCTGTCACATTCCTGGGCCGGTGGTATAAAAATAAAGGAACCAAACAATATATATCGCATCTTGCACTTATTGGCCTTTAAGTGAGGGATGTCATTTTGTCTCCTTGGCATCACAAATTTCAGAATATAAGGGTCTTGTTCTTCATCTATACATCTCTCTAAAAGCTCGATCTCCATGTCTCCATCCAAACATAATGTAGAAAAATGATTAGAATGAGCACCAACACGCCCTAACTCCAAAATTGCATTATTTTTTACATCCTCTATTTTACACTCTTCACCAACCTTGAAATCATCAATAATTTGGTCGAATAGTTGGAATTCCTCTTTCCGCTCTACAAGCTGGCCAGTATCCACAAAACTAGGTCGTAGGGCATCAGACGCCTCAAACTTTTTATTCAATTGATCCTGCAGATCATGGATATCTGAGCCAAACTGTCTATTTCTTGCTTGAGCTCAGTTCATCCCTCTATTAGTTGTTTTTTCATACTTGAAAAACTATCACGAAGAAACTCATGAGATTTAATCAGTTGAGCTTGTTCCTCTAGCCAAGATTGGCTCACTATATGTGCTTCTTCAAAATCATCTTCTTGTGGAAACTCGCTCTCTTCTTCAAGTTGAGGTTCTTCTTGGAAATTGGCCATTAATTCGTCCACTCTAGCCTGGAGTTTTTCGATCGCTAAGGCGTCAAGATCTTGTTGCTAGGTTACTTGCCTCATCATGTCCTGTTGCTCGGCTGCCACTTGCCTCATCATGTTCATAATACGCGCAACCTATTCCATATCCTCCACTTCCTTGCTCCTATCAAACTGATAAACAATATTAGAAACATTATAATACGAGCTCTGAGGATAACTGTCACGACCCAAAATCCCTAAGGTCGTGATGGCGCCGGACACCATTGTCAGGCAAGCCAATCATTTATTTATTGAAACAATTTCTGGTTTTTAACATTCATGAAAACCATTTCCTTTCACTTTATTACACATTAACTAAATAAAATCTGTCGAATAAAATAGTGATTTAAATATTACAATTTAGCAAACATATCCCAACACATCCCAGAACCAGGTGTCACAAGTACATGAGCAATTTCTAAGAATTTATGCAATCATTACAAAGCCTGTCTGAAATACAAATTGGACAAGTAAATTTAAAAATGAAAATCAATACAGTACGAGGGAGACTCCGTCAGCTGCGGATCGCCTCCGGATGATGCATCTCGCCTAAGTCTCCGAATCCTCCACATTGCTATGATAGTACCTGTGCAATAAAATGCACATCAAGTATAGCATGAGTACAAAAACAACGTGTACTCATTAAGTCGCCCGCCTAACCTCAGAGAGGTAGTGACGAGAGGTCGAATTAGACACTCACTAAGGGCCAGCAAATTAATTAACATTGTAAGATGAACACGATGGATGTAAAGGTAGTAAAGCAACATATATATAAGGCACTGAAATCCAAGTAAATACTGGGAATAAACAAACAGTTACCACTTTCTCATTATTTTTCCAAAATATCTTAAATAAACAATTTCCTCTTTGTTTTCCCACAAATATCATAAACCCATAATTTCTTCTTTATTTTCCCCCAAATATCATATCACTTCAAAAATCATGAAAATATTTAAAAACTTAGCATGCGCATACAGGATAAGGACAACCGGCCTGAGCCATCATAATAATCATCTATGTGCACTGTCGAGGGTCGAACAGCCCGAACCATAATATTTCTTTCAATCTCGCCGTGACGTACGGCCCACTCCCATGAGAGTGGGGGAAATAACACTCTGCTCGCGGAATGTAAATTGCGAAGAGGTCACATGCAGTCATGCACAATCAATAGTCCACCCCGACTACGTCGGAAAAACAAATACTCAAGTAAATGACATATTTCTCTTTTGCAAACAACAAAAAATAGTATTTAAGCCCTTTTTCGAAATTCACTTGCCATGTTTTTATAATGTTTAACAACATAACCTCATCCGGAAACACTATTGCCCGCGAAGGAAATCAATTCTCTTTTTAGATGCTTAAGAAAATAAACTCTAATATTCTTTAGTCATTCAATTACAATTTCAATTATATTAGCAGTCTAATATTACAGACAAGATCACAGGTACAAAAGGTAAGGCATACTAGTGGGTCCTAGGCTACCCGGACATGGCATAATAGTAGTTAGTTAATTATTTAACCTAGGGGGACAATCCCCCTCACAAAGTTAGAAAGGAGACTTACCTCGCTCCGAGATTCCATAACCGGCCTCCAAGCCCTTCCGATGACTCCAAACGGACGCACAACACCCAAAAACTACAACATAACGGCAACGCAATGAAAATTCATCCTAATACTCACAACAAATTAAAATTATATACTTTCCCAACCCCGTTCAAAGAAATGACCAAAATGCCCTCGGGCCCACGTGCCCGAAAATCCAAAATTCTCGAAGATAAATTCTATCCATAGCTCTACTAGTTCAATCATACAATTTACTCTACATTTCATGCTCAAATTCGTGGCTAAAAATCCAAATTACCATTTTCTAGGTTTCTTCAGTAATTTCCCAAATTCCTACCAATTTCCATGCCTAATCCATGCATATAATCTTGTATTTAATTAAAAACGTGAAGAAATTACTTACCTTGACAGTGAATGAAGGAATTCCCCCTTTGAAGCCTCCCAAAATCTCCTAAGCCCAAGAAGAAATGAAGAAAATGAACCAAGAATCCTTATTTAGAACATTCTGCCCAGGCCGATTTCCGCACCTGCGGTCCTACCTCCGCACCTGCTCTCCCGCAGGTGCGACCAATCTCCCGCACATGCGGCTTCCTCAACTCTATCCCAAAATCGCACCTGCGCCCCATTGTCCGCACCTACGGCTTCACAGGTGCGAAAATTTCATTGCACCTGCGATCCCAGCCAAGCCTGCCCACTCTCGCACCTGCGGCGCCAAAGCCGCACCTGCGGCCCCGAACCTGCAGCCAAATCCTCGTAGGTGCGGATCACACCAGATGACAGCAATTCCAGCCTTCTTCAAACTCTCAACTTGATCCGTTAACCACCCGGAATCCACCCGAGGCCCTCGGGACCCCGTCCAATTATACCAACCTGTTACAAAACATAATGCGTACTTGCTCGAGACCTCAAATCACATCAAACAACATCAAAACAACGAATCACACCCAAATCCCAACTTTATGAAGTTAGAAATTTCCAACTTCTACATCCGATACCGAAACTATTAAATCACGTCCGATTGACCCCAAATTTTGCACACAAGTCATATTCGACATTACGGACCTGCTCCAACTTTCGGAATCACATTCCGACCTTGATATCAAAACTTCCACTTCCGGTCGGATTTCTCAAAAACCTTCAAATTTCTATCTTTAGCCAAATGACTTCAAAATGACCTACGGACATTCCAAATTCACTTCCGATCGCGCTCCCAACTCAAAAATCATGCCACAAAGCTATTCCCAGACTTGGAATCCCAAATAGGTATCAATAACTCTGAAATGCACTTCAAGCCCAAATTTGTGAAATTCTTCAAAAATGCTGACTTCCACAATATGCATCGAAACTCTCCTGGGTTATCCAAAACCCGATCCGGACATACGCCCAAGTCTGAAATCATCATACGACCCTGGAGGAACCTTCAAATCCTGATTCCGAGGTCGTTTACTCAAAATTCCAATCTTAGTTGATTCTTCCAACTTAAGGCTTCTGAAATGAGAATTTTCTTTCCAGATCAACTTTAAACTTTCGAAATTCAATTCTGACCACACCTACAAGTCATAATGCCTGAAATGGAGTTGCTCACGACTTTAAATCGCTGAACGACGCGCTAGAGCCCAAAATGACCGGTCGGGTCGTTACATTCTCCCCACTTAAACCGACGTTCGTCCTCGAACGTGCCAAGAACTGCTCTAGAGCTATCTGAAATCACTGGTTAACACCTCGAGCACCTGCCCGTGCTAGTGCGACCCAGTTGAGTACATTAGCTTGATCAAATCTGAAGATTCTTCTTTTATCCAATAATAAGCTCAGAACCTAGTTCCAACACTTGAAATTTTTTCTTGACAAGCCTAGTTCCAATATATAAGCATTGTATCAACTACCATACGATATACCAGATCATGACTACATACCTTTGTTGAATCAGCACCATGCACGCATAACTCATCATCTGACCACAATGCTACTACCTGAACCTAAATAGCCAAAATTCCATGAATCTGATGCTCTCAATGCACCTCATGATATATATACATACATCCTGCTATATTGCTGACGATACCACCACGACGGAGGAGATGTGCAGAAATTCATACCTAACTGCAGAGTTAACAAATCCTTGAATACATCATCTTGACTAGAATCATCACTTCATTATGAACCTGAATAATGGTATTTGTTCCTTAATATACACTCCACATAACCTTATCACACTGATCCCTGATCCGATAATCCCGTCCCGCCCTATATGAACTGCTCAGCCAACAAATCACCCCAACAGGACCAACAGCCTCGCATGATACCACATTGTGCCAATAGGACATAACTCGAACATGATAAATAAGAAATGACTTAGGAAGGGACTATTCAACTCACGCAACTAATATGAACTTTTCTCAGGAAATAGGAAATAAAACATAAGAAAAATAAATATATATTACTCTTCTCATCATCACACTGTTGCGGCGCGCAACCCACTACGAATAACGTACCCGTGGCGACGTGCCACCCGATCCACACATAAAAGTCACATAAGGAAATATACAGGGAGCTGAATCGCTCACTATTACACAAATTACTGAATATCGATCATAAGCACGCTAAATGCATAATGCCATCCTGCGGAGACTGATAAATCCATATGCTTACAAAACTCAAGCACAACTGAGGTGTGATATATATATATATATACACTGGATCTCAAGAGCCATCCTGCTTAAATAACATCATCACTACGCGGGACCTCAACACATAAGGAATTATCAAGTTGTTTCACAACTCACACGGTAGAATTATAATAACACATGAATTCGACGAAGACGGAACAACATTCGTTGTTCTAATACCTTTCCATGAAAAGCGCTCTACTGAAATGAACATGTCTGGCTCATACGGAGCCCATAATCATATTTAAATGCATCCACAAACATCGAGCCTACCTTGCTCGCACCAAACTAAGCTAATAGCTTTACCTGGGTCCACATTAACCCACTTTCTCTCATAATATGCAAGAACAACCATCATAGCCGGGACAAACACCCCACAATCCACAACCAAATGAACTGAATGCCTTTCAGGCATAGCTTCTCAGGTACACAACATTGCACTTCTTTACACTCAGTCCAAATCTTCAATCCATCAAGTGATTACATATCACACTTTATACAATCTTTTCGCGGTCACGCTTCCACGACCTTTCACACAAGGTAGCAAGTCTGCACATCCACCACTGGCCATACTACGTTGTAAGACAATCAAGAACCCATAACCAGGGTACAAAGCCTTTTTCACCGAATATCAATCTCAGGTGAAACTAAAGACAACACTAGCTTACACTGAACTTTCAAATTACTTTTCATTGCTCATCCGAGCTCATGACATCCTTATCATCACCGAACCGCAATCTGGATTCTTACTCCCGGTTACATACTCCTTACCGCACCCAACATGCCAATATGAGGTAGCGCAATAATTCCATCATAACTTCTGAACCACCAATAGGTGAACACTTCATCATATAGAAACCTTTTACTTAACTCAATTCAGGAGTACCATCTCAACATACGAGTGAATTATCACAATCACCCAACATGCAAATCCTTAAGTAGTAGTCTATACCACCATAACCCTTTCGGGGTCCGTCTATTCCTGACAGGCCATAATCAAATGCTCCCACATGAAATCTATTACGACGGCCGACAAGCCTCGCACACACCGGTACAAACCACCTGCATAACTTAATCACATCTAATGAACCGATCACTGCTGTAAATGTGCCATTTCAACCATGGCTAATCAATCTATTTGCATTTAATCATCTTCATTTGCCTTAGGAATAATAGCAATTTCCTTCAACTCATAGCAAACTCAACTCTCACGCATCCCGAGTGACCTTGATTCACGAGACTATGTTGCCTAAATCCCGCAACTCGTCTCATACCCTTCTGATAATCTTTCTACAATTCGGAGTTTATTCTTCTCACTCCTCCAATACTATCTTGCATGCTGAAACATATCATGGAACATCCCAACCATCCTCCTTTTTCTCAGAAATTATTCTGCAAAAGCTCGATTCTCGATCATACTTCTGCATCAAACCCTTAAACACCGCATCATTAACTTCTGAATTCACTAGGACCGCTGTTGAGAGTCACCCAGTCTGACTGGTCCCGAATACAATCAACTCCAAGGCTCTCCTAGAACATGAACACCCCTTTCAATGAAACACGTGACCGAGTCACTACCCTAACAAATCACATATGCCTTAAGCAAAATTTTGAATCTTCCAAAGCCTCACCCTGGCCCGACAGGGCCAACTTTTGCACATATTCATCAAATACCACGCACAATTACCATTTTACTCCTTTCTCTTAGCTGTAATAACTTGCTAACACGCCGACCATCTGCAACCCTATGATAACACAATCCTACAACCCAACTGTAGATGGTAGGACTCCCTCACTTAACCCGAAGCTACTCCTTGCACCACTCTAGACCCTGCTGAGATCCTTTCTCCTTTGATAACGCAATCTATCTCAACCAATCTGTCCAATTCTTCCAGATCCTCTTGCTAGCACTCCCTAAATACTCAAATTCTCTAGCATCATTCACACATTCCGCCTCCTACCGAATAGCGACTAGGACCCCTCACCGAGACCTGCCAACCCCGCCATCGCTAACCTATTCACAGAATATAACCCATTTGTGGAAATCACCCACAGACACCATCCAACGACGCTGAAATGCACGCTCCTGCGACTTCAATACCCCATCCTACGCCCTGCTTCGTTTACCAACTTACTAGTCCGTCCGCTCCTCATGGACATCCATTAAACACGCAACAATATCTTCAAATTCCAAGCTATGTTGCCGCTCCCGCACTTTGCGACTGCTTGACCTCCGCTTCTTACACCTGGCCTCCTAGAAATGGAACCACCGCCTAGCCTCACCCCAGGACCATTCTCTGAAGCTCTCAAACCAGCAGATCACCACGACCTCCAGCTCTCCGAAGATCATCTTTCTCTAGCTGGCTTCATTATCAACACTTATCCGGTACTAAACCACCACACCTCGCGGTCTCTGCCCCCCACATTCGTCAATAATCCTCCTCAATACTCTGACCCCATGCAATCGAAGAAACCGTAGCACCGAACACATTCCATTCGATCAATGACGACGACTTCATATCATGGGTGTATATCCCACCTCACTTGAAGACACCAAGTCTTACTACTTATCAACCCCAACCGTACCATTCATAATCCAAATGCCATCCCTCTGCCGGAACTAAAATACCGAAATCTCGAAATCACCCTTTGAGAAGACCTCCCTTCAAACAATTCATCAACGGGCAAGCATTCTATCATCATATTGACATCACACGATAACCAATCGCAAGCATCATCATCTAACTGAGCATAGCCTTAAGGCTCCCAGAAACACAGCTACTGAGCTGAAACAACATATTATCCTTCTGCAGGGCCATAACAATAGCCCCCACCAACTACACATGGAAACATCTCGAATTACATCCGTAGCACCATTTCAATTCCTCAAATTCCTGATTCATAGCAAGCGCTTCGCGACGCGTAAGATTGAGTAAGAATAAACTTTGGCATAAGCCTCAAAGGAATCGAATCGCACGATGATGAATTAAGAGCGGAAGTACTCCTAATAGCCCTGTAGCATCTCGAAGATAAGTACAGACGTCTCTGTACCGATCTGCAAGACTCTACTAGACTTGCTCATGAATCGTGAGACCAACGGGAACCTAGCACTCTAATACCATGTTGTCATAACCCAAAATCCCTAAGGTCGTGATGGCGTCGGACACCATTGTCAGGCAAGGCAATCATTTATTTAATTGAAACAATTTCTGGTTTTTAACATTCATGAAAAATATTTCCTTTCACTTTATTACATATTAACTAAATAAAATATGTTGAGTAAAATAGTGATTTAAATATTACAATTTAGCAAACATATCCCAACACATCCCAAAACCCGGTGTCAAAAGTACATGAGCAATTTCTAAGAATTTATACAATCATTACAAAGCATGTCCGAATTACAAATTGGACAAGGAAATTTAAAAATGAAAATCAATACAGTACGAGGGAGAATCCGTCAGCTGCGGATCACCTCCGGATGATGCAGCTCGCCTAAGTCTCCGAATCCTCCACATTGCTATGATAGTACCTGTGCAATAAAATGCACAACAAGTGTAGCATGAGTACAAAAACAACGTGTACTCAGTAAGGCGCCCGCCTAACCTCAGAGAGGTAGTGACGAGAGGTCGAATTAGACCCTCACTAAGGGCCAGCAAATTAATTAACAGTGTAAGATGAACACGATAGGCATGTAAAGGTAGCAAAGAAGCATATATATAAGGCACTGAAATCCAAGTAAATACAGGGAATAAACAAACAGTTACCACTTTCTCATTATTTTTCCAAAATATCTTAAATAAACAATTTCCTATTTGTTTTCCCCCAAATATCATAAATCCACAATTTCATCTTTATTTTCCCCCAAATATCTTATCACTTCAGAAATCAGGAAAAACGTTCAACAACCGGCCCGAGCCATCATAATAATCATCTATGTGCACTGCCGAGGGTCGAACGGCCTGAACCATAATATTTCTTTCAATCTCGCCGTGACGTACGACCCGCTCCCATGAGAGTGGGAAATAACACTCCGCTCATGGAATGTAAATTGCGAAGCTATCACATGCAGTCATGCACAATCAGCAGTCCACCCCGACTACGTCGGGAAAACAAAGACTCAAGTAAATGACCAATTTCTCTTTTGAAAACCACAAAAAATAGTATTTAAACCCTTTTTACGAAATTCACTTGCCAAGTTTTTATAATGTTTAACAACATAACCTTATCCGGAAACACAATTGTCCGCGAAGGAATCAATTCTCTTTTTAGATGCTTAAGAAAATAAACTCTAATCTTCTTTAGTCATTCAATTACAATTTCAATAATATTAGCAGTCTAATATTACAGACAAGATCAAAGGTACAACAAGTAATGCATACTAGTGGGGTCCTAGGCTACCTGGACATGGAATAATGGTAGCTGCGCACGGACTCTGGTCACCTCGTGCGTACGTAACCCCCGCAGATAGTAACACATACTTAATTAGTTCACTTAGGGGGACAATTCCCCCTCACAAAGTTAGAAAGGAGACTTACCTCACTCCGAGATTCCATAATCGGCCTCCAAGCCGTTCCGATTACTCCAAACGGACGCACAACGCCCCAAATCTGCCACATAACGGCAAAGCAATTCAAATTCATCCTAATACTCACAAAAAATTCAAATTATATACTTTCCCAACCCCACTCAGAGAAAGGACCAAAATGCCCTTGGGCCTACGTGCCCGAAAATCTGAATATCTCGAAGATACATTCTACCCATAGCTCTACTAGTCCAATCATACAATTTACTCTACATTCCATGCTCAAATTCGTGGCTAAAATCCAAATTACCATTTTCTAGGTTTCTTCAGTAATTTCCCAAATTCCTACCAATTTCAATGACTAATCCATGCATATAATCCTATATATAATCCATGCATATAATCCTAAGCCCAAGTAGAAATGAAGAAAATGAACCAAGAATCCTTGTTTTAAAACATTCTGTCAGGCCGATTTCTGCACCTACGGTCCTATCTCCGCACCTCTGTTCCCGCAGGTGCGACCAGTCTCCCGCACCTGTGGCTTCCTCAACTCCAGCCCAAAATCGCACATGCGCCCCATTGTATGCACCTGTGGCTTCACGGGTCCGGAAATTTCATTGCACCTGCGATCCCAGCCAAGCCTGCCCACTCTCGCACCTGTGGCGCCAAAGGCGCACCTGTGGAGCCAAAGGCGCACCTGCGGCCCGCACCCGTGGCGAAATCCTCGCAGGTGAGGATCACACCAGATGACATCAATTCCAGCCTTCTTCAAACTCTCAACCTGATCCGTTAACCACCCGGAATCCATCCGAGACCCCCGGGACCCAGTCCAATTATACCAACCTTTTCCAAAACATAATACGGACTTTCTTGAGGCCTCAAATAACATCAAACAACATCAAAATCACGAATCGCACCCAAATCCCAACTTTATGAACTTAGAAATTTCCAACTTCTACATCCGATGCCGAAACCTATCAAATCACGTCCGATTGACCCCAAATTTTTCACACAAGTCATATTCGACAATATGGACCTGCTCTAACTTCCGGAATGGCATTCTGACCTCGATATCAAAACTTCCACTTTCGGTCGGATTTCTCAAAAACCTTCAAATTTCTATGTTTAGCCAAATGACCTACGGACATCCAAATTAACTTCCGATCACGCTCCCAACTCCAGAATCACCACACGAAGCTATTCCCAGACTCGGAATCCTAAACAGACATCAATAACTCTGAAATGCACTTAAAGCCCAAATTTATGAAATTCTTCAAAAATGCTGACTTCCAAAATATGCATCGAAACGCTCCCGCGTTGTCCAAAACCCGATTCGGACATTCGCCCAAGTCCGAAATCGTCATACAACCCTGCAGGAACCTTCAAATCCTGATTCAGAGGTTGTTTACTCAAAATTCCAATTTTAGTTGATTCTTCCAACTTAAGGCTTCTGATATGAGAATTTTCTTTCCAAATCAACTTTAAACTTCCCGAAATTCAATTCCGACCACACCTACAAGTCATAATACCTAAAATGGAGCTGCTCACGACTTCAAACTACTGAACGACACGCTAGAGCCCAAAACGACCGATCGAGTCGTTACAATAACAAGAATTAGGACAACCATCCAGTGGACACCTTGACAACCACATACATTACAGAAATTGCACACGTAAGATTGAGATGCACAATTTTTCCACAAGTGTGGTCCTCCGCAATATGGACAAGGATCGTCATAATTAGAATAACCACAATTCGACCATTTCTCATTCCAAGATGCCATGTCAACAAATATAATAAAATATTAAATTAAGATAAAAATAAAAAATAAAAACTTGAATAGACAAAAAGTAAAAATCCAATTTAGTTGAATAGTTAATTTCTAAGTCCTCAGCAGCGGCGACAAAAACTTGTTGGTACCCCAAACGCACACGCAAGTATACGTGGTCGACAAGTAATATAGGATTGTAAGTCCAGATATCGTACCCATAGGGACTTGTGGTTAACTATCAACTAAATTAAACCAAAAAATTAATCTATTCAAGAGATTCCTAAAGTATGAATATTTAACTACAACTAATCTAGAGTACAAATTAAGAGATTAAAGAAAACAAGTTTGCAATCTTAGAGACGAATTCAATGAGAGATGATATTCTAGAGCTATGGGTTGGCTAACAATCCCGTTGAGTCTTCCACTTAAATAGTCTAATTAATGTATTTAATTTATTTGTTGACAAGGTTAATATTACTCGTAGCCTTATCCCGAAGTACTACTCGTCTATTCAAGCTAACCTAACGCATATATTCCTATGAAATTAGGATTAACAAGAAT
Organism: Nicotiana knightiana; assembly: GCA_005239525.1. Classification (NCBI taxonomy): domain Eukaryota; kingdom Viridiplantae; phylum Streptophyta; class Magnoliopsida; order Solanales; family Solanaceae; genus Nicotiana; species Nicotiana knightiana. The sequence goes on along the minus strand of ML398768.1, from coordinate 130,690 downwards.
GCAATAATAATTCACGTATAGTAACCAAGAAAGGAGATTNCTCTACCCAATCTTATATGCAATCTAGAATTCCCTCTCCCGAGTTCAATCCTAGATTCGTAGATAGTATTCAATTGGTGATCAAGCAATCAAATAATTAACACAAGATTGAATAAATAAACTAATATGATAAAATAATAAGAACAATTCAAGCTTCAAACTCCAACGTTCATGTAGCACCCAAAACTCTAGAACTAATAAACTATGAGATTAAAATAAGAAAAGAGAAGAAAAACTAGTCTAAAGCCTCCTCCAAGTGTGGTGTGTGTTCCTCCACGTCTATTATCCTTCAAAATATGTTAGATATCCTCCAAATTAGGTTTAGGACCCCTTTTTTACAAGTTGGGGTCGTGTAGAGCAGAAATAACCTTGTCCCGAACGAAGAAGGAAAAAATCACGTACTCAGCGTCCAGGCCAGCGCCAAGCGCTGACCGTGGCGCTGGAACCAGTGACCTTTTCACGTTTAAATCCTTCACACGTTGAAATCCTTAAATTTTTAGCTCTTTCTTTATTTTGGTTGTCTCCACTTGGCGGGACAAAACCCAAAGGGTGTCCCCCTTTTTTTAATTTTAATTTTCTTTTTTTTCTTTCGCATTTTATCCAATTTTACTCCAAATCTCTTCATCTTCACACCATTTTATTCCTACACAGTTAAAATATAATATTAAGCATAAAATAATAGAAATAATACTCAAATGACGATTAAAACTACTATAATGTGAGATAACAATGGTTAAATGTATCCATTTTTGGCTGAACATCAGTGAGTGACCTACAAAATTGAGGTAAATGCTTGGTTTAACCTTGACTTGAGGGAATAGGAATCCCCAACTAAATTGTTATGTGAAATTGCATGTCAGTGGTGTATAGGTGAGGTGACGAGTATCTAGACACCACTAAATTGTCTGTTTACATGATCCACTCCCCGTTTCCAATCTAATTGCTTCATGTTTTTAATTGTTTCATGTTCATTGTTGTCTTCTATAATTACTTGGCTTGTTATATTACTGTAAGTCTTGTTGCAATCATGTTTGGGAAGGTATTAGTTATTTTCCTTGGTTTCATTGTGGTACATAAAGACTGAGTGGGTTGTCATTATTTTACGAGATGTAAATATATACATACATATATATATACATACATATATATATATATATGTACCCCTGTTGGTTCGTTTTGAGATATTATTTATGAAGTTGTGAGAACTACCGTTTATTGTTTATGACTTTTGAGACAAAAGTACGGTGAAAGGCTTGGCCTGAATTGTGAAAGTTTTGATAGAAATAAATATATATGACTGTGATAAGGGTGGACAGGAGAAACAAATATATATGACTGTGATAAGGGTGGATAGGGGAAATAAATATATATGACTGTGATAAGGGTGGACTTGGGAAATAAAAATATATGACTGTGATAAGGGTGGACAGGGGAAATATATATGACAGTGATAAGGGTGGACAGGAAAAATAATGACGGTGATAAGGGAGGATAATTATGTTTTACTTATTTTCATTATAAAGATTTGAAAGTTTATTGTTTTATCCTACTGTTTTCCCATATCTTGCACATTTGGTTATTTTATATTAAAGTTGGAAACTTTGAAAGTTGTGTGACATTTTGGTGACAGCCGAGGCCTGGAATAGGCGACTGAGTTATTTTATTTTATTTATTTATTTAGTTTATATTTTTTGTTTGTGTAGAATTATTTTATTGCGTTATTATATATATGTATTGTCACAGGTTAAGTTATAATTGCTCTGCCTTAGCCTCGTCACTACTTCTTCAAGGTTAGGCTCGACACTTACTCAGTACATGGGGTCGGTTGTACTGATACTACACTCTGCACTCTTTTGTGCAGATGCAGGTACCGGCCAGCAGTAGAGATTTTTAGTAGCCGCTATTCATTATCCGGAGACACGAGGTATATCTGCTGGCGTTCGCAGATCCCGGGAGTCTTCTCTTAGTTCATTGAGACTTTTTTATAATTTTCGTAAAGCAGTTATATTATCTATTTCAGCCTATTATTTGTAGTATTCTTTAGTAGTTCGTGAATTGTGACACTAGACCCCGGGGTTGTCTTAGAGTTATTTATATAATTAGTTCGTGGCTCGGTTTATTTATTTGTTTATTATTTTATAATTGGAGTTATTCTTTGGAAACCATTAGATTAAGTTTACTTTAAATTTATTTTATTATGTTTAAATGGATAATCAAAGGAAAATAGCTAATCAAACTCTAACATTGTCTTGCCTAGCAAGTGTGGTGTTAGGCGCCATCACGATCCCTAAAGTTGGGAATTTGGGTCGTGACAAGTTGGTATCAGAGCTCTAGGTTGCTTAGGTCTCACAATTCACGAACAAACTTGGTAGAGTCTGAAGGATCGGTATGGAGATATTTGTACTTATCTCTCAGAGGCTATGAATTTTGGAACAATTTCACTTCTATTCTACTCTATCGTATGAATTTATTCTACCATTGATGATTGAACTTGTCTACTCTCATCCTCTCACAAGTATCGACAACGCGCAAAGCGTCTGCAACCGGACATGACATGAAGCCCCAATGACAGCTACAATTAGGGGAAGAGACAGAAGTAGAGCTTAGTCTAGGTTCGTTGAGTTGAGGTTCTTCTTGGAAATTGGCCATTAATTGGTTCACTCTAGCCTGAAGTCTTTCGATCGCTAAGGCGTCAAGAGCTTGTTGCTCGGTTACTTGCCTCATCATGTCATGTTGCTCGGCTGCCACTTGCCTCATCATGTTCATAATACGCGCAACCTTTTCCATACCCTCCATTTCCTTGCTCCTATCAAACTCATAAACATAATTATGAACATTATGATACGATCTCTGAGGATAACAAGAATTAGGAAAACCATCCCAGTGGACACCTTGACAACCACATACATTACAAAAATTCCACACATAATATTGAGATGCACAATTTTGCCACAAGTGTGATCTTCCACAATATGGACAAGGATCGTCATAATAAGAATAACCACAATTCGACCAATTCTCATTCCAAGATGCCATGTCAACGAATATAATAAAATATGAATTTAAGAAAAAAATAAAAAATAGAAACTTGAATAGGCAAAAAGTAAAAATCCAATTTAGTTGAATAGTTAATTTCTAAGTCCCCGGCAACGGCGCCAAAAACTTGTTGGTTCCCCAAACGCACACGCAAGTATACGTGGTCGACAAGTAATATAGGATTGTAAGTCCAGATATCGTACCCATAGGGATTTGTGATTAACTATCAACTAAATTAAACCAAAAAATTAATCTATTCAAGAGATTCCTAAAGTATGAATATTTAACTACAACTAATCTAGAGTACAAATTAAGAGATTAAAGAAAACAAGTTTGCAATCTTAGAGACGAATTCAATGAGAGACGATATTCTAGAGTTATGGGTTAGCTAACAATCCCGTTGAGTCTTCCACTTAAATCGTCTAATTAATTTATCTCGTTTATTGGTTAACAGGATTAATATTACTTGTAGCCTTCTCCCGAAGTACTACTCGTCTATTCAAGCTAACCTAACGCCTATATTCCTATGGAATTAGGATTAACAAGAACACATTAATAACTCATGTATAGTAACCAAGCAAGGGGATTAGGTATATTCCTATCCTAACCGCAAATCCTCCCCCCCCCCCTAAGAGTTAAGATCTTGCTCTACCCAATCTTATGCAATCTAGAATTCCCTCTCCCGAGTTCAATCCTAGATTCGTAGATAGTATTCAATTGGTGATCAAGCAATCAAATAATTAAGCACAAGATTGAATAAATAAACCAATATGATAAAATAATAAAACAAATTCAAGCTTCAAACTCCAACTTTCATGTAGCACCCAAACTCTAGAACTAATAAACTATGAGATTAAAAGAAGAGAAGAGAAGAAAAACTAGTTGAAAGCCTCCTCCAAGCGTAGTGTGTGTTCCTACACGTCTATTCTCCTTCAAAATATGTTAGATATCCTCCAAATTAGGTTTAGGGCCCCTTTTATACAAGTTGGGGTCGTGTAGAGCCGAAATAACCTTGTCCCGACCGAAGAAGGAAAAAATCACGTACTCAGCAACGAGGCCAACTCCAAGCGCTGACCGTGGCACTAGAACCAGTGAGCTTTTCACGTTTAAATCCTTCAAACGTTGAAATCCTTCAATGCTTAGCTCTTTTTTTATTTTGGTTGTCTCGACTTGGGGGACAAAACCCAAAGGGTGTCCACCTTTTTTTAATTTTAATTTTCTTTTTTTTTTCTTTCGCGTTTTATACAATTTTACTCCAAATATCTTCATCTTCACACCTCTTTATTCCTACAAAGTTAAAATATAATATTAAGCACAAAATAATAGAACTAATACTCAAATGACGATTAAAAGTACTATAATGTGAGATAACAATGGTTAACTATATCCATTTTTGGCTGAACATCAGTGAGTGGCCTGCCAAATTGAGGTAAGTGCTTGGTCTAACCTTGACTTGAGGGAATAGGAATCCCAACTAAATTGTTATGTGAAATTGCATGTGAGTGGTGTATAGGTGAGGTGACGAGTATCTAGGGACCACCAAATTGTTTGTTTACATGATCGCCTCCCCATTTCCAATCTAATTGCTTCATGTTTTTAATTGTTTCATGTTCATGTTGTCTTCTATAATTACTTGGCTTGTTCTATTATTGTATGTCTTGTTGCAATCATGTTTGGGAAGGTATTATTTGTTTTCATTGGTTTCATTGTGGTACATAAAGACTGAGTGGGTTGTCATTGTTTTACGAGATGTAAATATATATATATATACACTCCTGTTGGTTCATTTTGAGATATTATTTATGAAGTTGTGAGAATTACCATTTACTATTTATGACTGTTGAGACAAAAGTATGTGAAAGGCTTGGCCTGAATTGTGAAAGTTTTGATAGAAATAAATATATATGACTGTGATAAGGGTGGACGTGAGAAATAAATATATATGACTGCAATAAGGGTGGACAGGGAAATAAATATATATGACTGTGGTAAGGGTGGACATGGGAAATATATATATATGATTGTGATAAGGGTGGACAGGGGAAATAAATATATATGACTGTGATAAGGGTGGACAGGGGAAATATACATGACTGTGATAAGGGTGGACAGGGAAAATAACGACTGTGATAAGGGAGGATAATTGTACTTTACTGATTTTTATTACAAAGATTTGGAAGTTTATTGTTTTATCCTACCTTTTTCCCGTATCTTGCACATTTGGTTATTTTAAATTAAAGTTGGAAACTTGGAAAGTTGTGTGAAATTTTGGTGACAGTCGTGGCCTGGAATAGGCGACTGAGTTATTTTATTTTATTTATTTGTTTCAGTTTATATTTTCTTGTTTGTGTAGAATTATTTTATTGCGTTATTATATATATGTATTGTCACAGGTTAAGTTATAATTTCCCCGCCTTATCCTCGTCACTACTTCGTCGAGGTTAGGCTCGGCACTTACTCAGCACATGGGGTCTGTTGTACTGATACTACACTCTGCACTCTTTTGTGCAGATCCATGTACCGGCCAGCAGTAGAGATTTTTAGTAGCCGCTATTTATTATCCGGAGACATGAGGTATAACTGTCGGCATTCGCAGATCCCGGGAGTCTTCTCTTAGTTCGTAGAGACTGTTTTATTATTTTCCTAAAATAGTTATATTATCTCTTTCAGCCCATTAATTGTAGTATTCTTTAGTAGTTCGTGAATTGTGACACCAGACCCTGGGGTAGTCTTAGAGTTATTTATATAATTAGTTCGTGGCTCGGTTTATTTATTTGTTTATTATTTTATAATTGGAGTTATTCTTTGGAAACCATTAGATTAAGTTTACTTTAAATTTATTTTATTATGTTTAAATGGATAATAAAAGGAAATAGCCAATCGAACTCTAACATTGGCTTGCCTAGAAAGTGTGGTGTTAGGCGCCATCACGATCCCTATGGTTGGGAATTTGGGTTGTGACAAGTTGGTATCAGAGAACTAGGTTGCTTAGATCTCACAATTCACGAACAAACTTGGTAGAGTCTGAAGGATCGGTACGGAGACGTCTGTACTTATCTCTCAGAGGCTATGAAGTTCGGAACAATTTCACTTCTATTCTACTCTATCGTGCGAATTTATTCTACCATTGATGATTGAACTTGTCTATTCTCGTCCTCTTACAAATCCCGACAAGGCACAAAGCGTCTACAACTGGACAGGAGATGAAGCCCCAATGACAGCTACGATTAGGGGAAGAGACAGAAGGAGAGCTCAGTCTAGGCAAAAGAGTTATGCCGATCGTAAGCTTCGTGATGTGGAATTCATGTTTGGAGAGAGGCTATTGCTTCGTGTGTCTCCCATGAAGGGTGTTATGAGGTTTGGAAAGAAGAGTAAGTTGAGCCCTAGGTATATCGGGCCGTTTGAGATTCTTGATAGAGTTGGGGGAGGTAGCTGATAGACTTGCGTTGCCTCCGGGGTTATCCTCAGTTCATTCGGTATTCCACTTGTCTATGCTCCAAAAATATCATGGTGACCCATCCCACGTGTTAGATTTTAGCTCTGTCCAGTTGAACAAAGACTTGACTTATGAGGAGGAGCGGTAGCCGTTCTAGACTGGCAGGTTTGTCAGGTTAGGTCTAAGAGTTCTCCTTCAGTTCGAGTGCAATGGGAAGGTCAGCCCATTGAGGCAGCTACTTGGGAGTCCGAGTCGGACATGCAGAGTAGATATCCCCACTTGTTTGCTAATTCAAGTAATTTTCTATGTCCGTTCGAGGACGAACTTTTGTTTTAGAGGTGGAGATTGTGACGAACCAAGGGGTCATTCTATGAGTTTAGACTCCGTTCTAGGCTTAATAACCATAACAAGATAAATTTTAAATAACTCGTTTTGCGTGCATAGTCTGGGAATTTTAAATACCTCATTTTGCGTGCACAGTCCGGGCGTGAAACCGGAAAGCTTTTAGGTGAAAATATGAGAAGTAGTGATTTTTAGAGTTAAAATTTGATTATAGTTGACTTTGGTCAACATTTTTGTCACGACCCAAATTTCCCCTCCGTTGGGTATCGTTATGGACCTAGTCTTAAGGACTAGGTAAGCATAACATTCATGGAATAGCAACAATAATAAATAAAATCTAATATTTTTATGAAAAAGGATTTTTTATACAAGAGCATATTCCCAAAACCCGGTAGTACAAGTCGTAAGCTCTATAAAGAGTTTACTAAAACTTCTAAATACAACTGTTTGGAAGTAAGTGAAAACTGTGTAAATACATAATAGGAAGGTGACTCCGAACACTCCAAACGTGGCAGCAGGTTACCTTGAGTCTCCTCAGCAAAAGTCCGCACAGCTACTAACGATCAATACCTTGATCTGCACAAAAATGTGCAGAAGTGTAGAATGAGCACACCACAGCGGTGCCCAGTAAGTATGAAGACTAACCTCAGTGAAGTAGTGACGAGGACTAGTCAAGAAACCCACTGGTCTAATAAATCAACATGCATAAATATAGGAATGACAGGGCATGACACCTATCTAATGACTATACAATATAGTTAACAACATAACAACTGCAATGCGGAAGGAAATATAGAAATTAACGACGGAACATAATAATAATACACAGAAGGATGGACGGGAACACAGTCCAAGTTCAGAAATCACAACACAATAAGGACAAGTAGTAACTCAACACTACATTAGTCTCCACACCAGGCCTTAGCCACAAATACCATTAAAATGGTCAAAATCTTCGAGTGTAAACCTTCACCCGCAAGTTTCTAGATTGAAAGCTTTAAGGTAATATCCCTTTTAAAGAGAAATTCTTTTGAAATATAATTTTCCCAAGAGATGTCTCTCAGACATAGTTTTCTTCAAATAAAAGCTTTTCAAATATACTTTTCCGAAGAAAGTGTCCTTTAAACATAGTTTTCTTCAACATAAACATTTTCCAAATATTCTTTTCCAAAGGGATATCATTCAACATAGTTTTGTTTAACATAAACATTGTTCAAATATTCTTTTTCCAAAGGAATGTCCTTCAACATAGTTTTATCAGAATGATAGTTTTTTTTTCAAATTGGACTTTCCAAATAATTGTTCATCACACTCAACTATGTCTAATAAAATACTAAGCGGGCGTTGCAAATATAATCGGGGATATTATGCCCAGAGTCGATCCCACAGGGAATTTACGTATCAAGCAAGCTGTTAAAATACTCAACTGTCACTTGATGTTATTTAAATTACTAACACTAAATATTAAAACTAAAGATTAACTACGCTAAGGTGTAAACAATTGTAATAAAGATCTAAGGTTATGGTTTCCCCCGTCGGTGAATTTACTTCTCGGATACTTCTTATAGTTTGATTAGTTGTCTTTATCAATCATGAACACTCTATCTACCGTAAATCTCTCTCAAGTAATTATGATAATTTACTAGACGCACTCTCTCAAGTTACGCTAGCTAGATTGCATTACAGTTCACTTTAGATTGCACCCGAGGTATCGTTATCTCTAATCCAACCTCTAAACCCTCGGTTATGACTTTCATCTACACTCCGGGAGTGATGTTGTTCAAACAACTACCTAAATACGCATTCTCTCTCAAGTAGATACATAATAAATAGGCACAACTATTTGACGGCCATTCAATTAACTACTACAAGAACGTAGTTGAACAAATAGAGATTAATCAACCAATTAGAACTATATTAATATCACAATAAGTTTATCCTCCAACAGTTTCTACCAAAACCCTAGATTAAAGAAGTTAGCTAAACATGTTGAAAAGAATCAACTCTAAAATAACTTGCATAATGAAACTACAAAGTAATGAAGAAAATCTATACAAATTGATGTCTTGCCGTCCGTCTCTTCGAACCCTCTTCTAATCCTCTTCTAAGTTGTGTTTTTGGGGTCTATTTATATGTTTAGGACAAACCCTAAACGTGTAGGAGACTTCTATTCCAACCGGGAAGCACTTAAACTCGTCAAAACTCGGAATTGACCGGAACAGGGGCCTGGCGTTTGGGCCCTAGCGCCTGGCTTACGCCAGGCTAAGGCTGGTGTTTCAGCTCTAACGCCTGGCTAACGCCAGGCAGGATCAGGCGTTTAAGCTCTAACCCCTGGCTAACGCCAGGCAGAGTCAGGCGTTTGGGCTCTGGCGCCCGGCTATAGCCCAGTGCACTCCTCCTCGCCTCTTGAGCGTATTTTCGATGTATTTGCATCCATTTAGCTCGGTTTCCATCTCCAATTCACCTACACATGAAATAGACTCTATTGTGCACATAAAAAGTGTATATTTATCATTAACGGACACAAAATGTAAGGCATATAACATGTTAAACCATGCATTCTAGCCTCGCATCAATACCCCACACTTAAACATTTGCTCGTCCTCGAGCAATCAAACTACACTCATGTCAACAACTTATTAAGCAAATCTCTTAACATGTTATACCAAGAATTTTTAAAACGTTTCAATCAAAGAGGTGTGACATCCTCGCCTCAATAGTCGACTCACATATACCATGCTTTATTCACAATCCACTCACTACTCTAACTTAGAGGTCAACAACATTACCTTTCCTTCGTGAATCATGTGCCCTCACCAAATCCAAGAGTTAGTTCCACACACAATGAAATTTAAAAACATAGGAACTTAAGATAGAAAGAATTCACTCACTCTCAGAAATAACATTCATATGCCACAAAAGATGCACCATAGGCTTGCCCGTAGTGTACTACTCTACTAATCGAGCTCATTCAGTCTAGGATCAAGTAGGACTTTATTTGGTTGTAATGTAGGCTGCGGGACGGGTAGGATACATTTGGATATAAGAGTGACTACACCTCCCTAAGCACATTAATACATATACTTTCGCATTCAACCTCAAACTTATAATAAGCCAAACTCCAATTCCACATCGATGTTATTACCCCATAGTTCTTTAAGCACAATTACATTAAGAGTCACCACATATATTTTTCTTTCATAATAACACAACTGTTTATTTTCTATTTTTTTTCTTTTCGTCTTTTTTTTTTTTGAAGTGACTCTTACTTTTCAAAATAGTGCACCTTTCTCCTCATTTCAGTTATTCCCCTCAAAAACCAACCTACCACCCCACACTTTAACTTTTCCATATTCCATTTCGTTTTCAGTGCTTACGAGAGGTGACAAGGTTCAACTAGATGATTGATTCAAACAAAGGGATCTGGCTTGTAATGTGGTTGCCAAAGAAACAAGATTATAGGCTCAACGGGGTTAACAACGATACATAACAATTAGGTGGGTAAAATATATATAAGTGGCTCAAAAAAGAAATACCTATATCACTTCCAAAACTGAACAAAACTTCTATTTCGCTTTGCACACACACGGGCAAGTTCTAGACATCAAATGCAATGCATAGAATAACATACAAACCTAACACACACTTGGCACA
>ML398768.1:90226-113679 GCA_005239525.1 Nicotiana knightiana | reverse complement strand
GGGGCCCCCCCCCCCCCCACGCGAACACGATGGCCAGCTACCCTGTAGCCTATGAGAACGCATAGAAGGCCTGCCCAGTGTCACGACCCGATTTCCCCTCCGAAGGCATCGTAAGCCTAATTGCAGGAACACATATTAAACAAAAGCAATAGAAATAAAGACGAAATAAGAGAGTCTACAATGAAAAACATCGCCACTTGGCGCATACAAAATACAACTTTGCCTAAAACCCAGAATATCACTTTAGTCACAAGATCTGTCTCAAAATAGCTTTATACAACGAGAGGGAATTTACATAAAAAATAAATCAATCTAAATCTGGAGTGGAAGGTGACTCAAAGGACTCTGCGGACGCAGCAGAATTACCTTTCGGTCTCCTAAAAAGCTGATGCTCGAACCCCTAGCCACGGAACTGAGCGTTGGTACCTGGATCTGCACACGAAAAACATGTGCAGGAAAGGGCATGAGTACACCACAAATTGGTAACCAGTAAGTGCCAAGCCTAACCCCAGTCAAGTAGTGACAAGGTCAAGTTAAGGCTCTACTGGATTTTTTTAGTAAAAACAGTTTAAAATCTGAACAGAGAGATATAATAAGCTGAGGAAAACCAGTAGAAACAATGAGCTAAAAGGAAATAACAACAGGGAGCCCTCGGCTCAGCACATCATATATCACAGTAACAAGTATGCAATGCAGTACGGGGGGAAAGCTCCCGGAATCTCGTCTGTACTCTCAATTTAAATATGCTATGTAGTACAGGGGGAAAGCTCCTGGAATCTCGTCCGTAGTCCCAATTTAAATATGCAATGCAGTGCAAATACAGGATACAATTTTTGTTTAAAACAATTCAGGGAAAATCACAGGAAAAATATGGATAAAACTACCTAAACATGGTACATATAGTAATAACTAGGAAAAATTCAAGTAAGACAGGTAGGCATGCTATTTCCTAATCTAAACTACATAGTCGATACATGAATCAGTGAAATAGGAGTGAAATTGATTTAAATCACGGAGGGAAAATGGAGTTTTAGAGACAATGGGCCGTGTACATACTCGTCACCTCATGTACACGGCGCCCAATCAACATAAAATAGTATTAAAAGTAGCCTAGGGGAAGTCCTCAACACAGAGTTAGGCAAGCAGCTTACCTCGACTGCGCTACTCAACTCGAAACCACGCTCTTTCCATGAGTACCCGACTCTGAATGGCCCAAATCTATTCAATTCGATTGCATAATGTAAATATCACTTTAAGGAATCAAAATAGCTAATAAGTTCGAGGCTAATACGCGAATTTAGGAAAATCGCCAAAAAATTCCCCCGGGCCCACGTCTTAGAATCGAGTGAAAGTTACAAATTTTAACACCCATTCACTCACAAACTCACTCAAACAAGAATCATCAAAAACCGAAGACAAAATTCTATTAAATTCTCAGATTTTCTAATTAGGGAAACTTCTTCCCATTTGCATGATTTTCACCTAAATCCCTTAATTGCATGGAAGAAATGGCCATAGATTAATGATACACAAAGGGAATAGTGTTAGGAATTGTTACCTATGAAGCTTTTCCACAAAATTCACTCCAAATCGCCTGCACCCGAGCTTCAAATGATTTTAGAAGTCATGAAATTCAAGCCCTCGAATCTGATATAACTACCCAGCGATTTCCGCACCTGCGCCTCTTGGACTGCACCTGCGGTCCCCCACCTGCGAAAATTCCATCACAGGTGCGAAAATCCACTAAAAGGCCTGGGGCCGCACTTGCGGTCAATTGGCCGCATCTGCGGCTCCGCACCTGCGGAATCTCTACCGCACCTACGACACTGGTTGACTTGACCAAGTTCGCACTTGCGAGCCCCTCTTCTGCACCTGTGGAAAGTCCATCCCAGGTGCGAGACACCAGAACCAAACATGGTTCAGCTGTTCTCCAAGTTCAAAAATCACCCGTTGAGCATCCGAAACATCTCCGAGGCCCTCGGGACCTCAACCAAACTTACCAACCAGTCCTAATACCTTACCCAAACTTAGTCGAGCCTCCAAAACACATCACATAACACCAAATTCACCAATTATACATGGATTCAAGCCTAAGAACTTATGAAATTTCCAAAATCTACAACCGATGCCGAAACACATCAAAACTAGTCCGAATGACCTCAAATTTTACACACAGGTCACAAATGATACAACGGACCTACATCCACTCCAGGAATTTTGTTCCGAGCCTGATATCAAAATTCCACCTACCGACCGAAATCGCCAAAATTCTAACCTTCGCCATTTCAAGCCTAAATCTACTACATACCTTGAAAGCACATTTCGGACATGCTCCTAACTCCGAAATCACCCAACGGAGCTAATGGAGTCAACGGAATCCCATTTTGGACCCGTCTTCCCACAGTTCCAACTACGATCCGATTTCTAAAGCATAAACTCACATATAAGGACTATGTGTCCAAAAACTCTCCGAATTTCACCACTCAATGTTCCAACAAGTCCCAAAAGAAGAAATAGACATGGGGAAAACAATTGTTAGGGGATCGGGGCGCTAACTCTCAAAACGACCAATCGGGTCGTTACATTCTCCCCCTCTTAAGAAAAATCGTTCATCCCTGAACGAGTATATAGACATACCTGAAGCTGTGAAAAGATTAGGGTACTGATTGCGCATATCCTGCTCGGTCTCCCAAGTCGCCTCCTCGACCGGCTGACCCCTCCACTGAACTTTTACTGACGCAATATCCTTTGACCTGAGCCTTCTGACATGTCTATCCAATATAGCTACTGGCTCCTCAACATATGATAAATCCTTGTCCAACTGGACTGAACTGAAATTCAAAACATGGGTCGGGTCACCGTGATACTTCCAGAGCATGAAGATGCGGAATACCGGATGAACTCCTGCTAGGTTGGGAGGCAGGGATAGCTCATAAGAAACCTCTCCAACACATTGCAACACCTCAAAAGGGCAATAAATCTCGGACTCAGCTTACCCTTCTTCCCGAACCTCATGACGCCCTTCATAGGTGATACCCGAAGCAAAAATCGATAACCAGCCATAAATGCCAAATCACGAACCTTCTGGTCCACATAACTCTTCTGCTTGGACTGAGCTGCGCGAAGTCTCTCTTGGATCACCTTCACCTTGTCCAGGGCGTCCTGGACCAAATCTGTACCCAACAATCGGGCCTCGCCCGGCTCAAACCACCCCACTGGGGACCGGCACCGTCAACCATACGAAGCCTCATACGGCGCCATTTGAATGTTGGACTGGTAGCTGTTATTATAAGAAAACTCTGCAAGTGTCAAGTATCGGTCCCATGATCCTCCGAAATCCATCACATAGGCATAGAGCATATCCTCAAAAATCTGAATCGTGCGCTCAGACTGCCCATCCGTTTGAGGGTGAAAAGATGTACTCAACTCTACCCTGGTTCCTAGCTCCTGCTGAACGGCTTTCCAGAATCGTGAAGTGAACTGTGTACCTCTGTCTGAAATGATATATACTGGGATACCGTGGAGAGGAAAAATCTCCTTGATATAAATCTCCGCCAACCTCTCGGAGGAGTATGTAGTCAATACAAAAATGAAATAGGCTGACTTAGTCAGCCGATCCACGATCACCCAAATAGCATCGAACTTCTTCAAAGTCTGAGGAAGTCCAACCAAGAAGTTCATGGTGATCCGCTCCCCACTTCCACTCTGGAAGCTCAATCTACTGAAGTAACCCTCCCGATCTCGGATGCTCATATTTGACTTGCTGACAGTTGAGACACTTAGCCACAAACTCCACTATATCCTTTTTCATCCTTCTCCACCAATAGTGTTGTCTCAGATCCTGGTACATCTTTGTGGTACCTGGATGAATGGAATACGGCGAGCTATGGGCCTCATCAAGAATCAACTCCCGAAGCCCGTCCACATTGGGCACACATATCCGACCCTGCATCCTCATCACACCGTCATCTCCTATAGTCACATCGCTGGCGCCACCTCGGCGAACCCTATCCTGAAGAACCAGAAGGTGGGGATCATCATACTGGAGATCTCAAATGTGGTTATAAAGAGAAGACCGAGCCACCACACAAGCTAAAACCCGGCAAGGGTCCAAAAGATTCAACCTCACGAACTGACTGGCTAAGGAATGAATAAGGGCCTCTCAACTTCCATAAGATATGCCAAACTCCCTAAACTCTCCGCCCGGAGACTCAAGGCGTCGGCCACCACATTAGCCTTCCTCGGGTGGTATAATATAGTGATGTCATAGTCCTTTAGCAACTCCAACCATCTCTTGTAACGACCCGACCGGTCGTTTTGAGCTCCAGCAAGTCGTTCAGTAGTTTGAAGTCATGAGCAGCTTCATTTCAAGTATTATGACTCGTGGGCATGGTCGGATTTGAATTTCGGGAAGTTCGGAGTCAAACTGGAAAGAAATTCTCATTTCAGAAGCCTTAAGTTGGAGAAATTGACTACGATTGGAATTTTGAGTAAACGACCTCCGAATCGGGGTTTGAAGGTTCCTGCAGGTTTGTATGATGATTTCAGACTTTGGCGTATGTCTGGATCAGGTTTTGGATAACCCGTGAGCGTTTCGGCGTATATTGGAAGTTAGTGTTTTAGAAGGATTTCATAAATTTAGGTTGGAAAGCATTTCAGAGTTATTGATGTCCGTTTGGGATTCCGAGCCTGGAATAGCTTTGTATGGTGATTCTTGAATTGGGAGCGCGGTCGGAAGTGAATTCGGATGTCCGTAGGTCATTTTGAAGTCATTTGGCTAAAGATAGAAATTTAGAGATATTTGAGAAATCCGACCGGAAGTGGAAATTTTGATATCGGGGTCGGAATGTGATTCCGGAAGTTGGAGCAGGTCCATAATGTTGAATGTGACTTGTGTGCAAAATTTGGGGTCAATCAGACGTGATTTGATAGGTTTCGGCATCAGAGATGGAAGTTTGAAATTTCAAGTTCATAAAGTTTGGATTTGGGGTGCGATTCGTGGTTTCGGCGTTGTTTGATGCTATTTGAGGCTTCGAGAGGGTCTGCATTATGTTTAGGAACTTGTTGGCATGTTTGGGTTGGGCCCCGGGGGCCTCGGATCTTAACAAGACGAGCCTCGGACCAAGTTTGAACTTGGAGAGCATAAGCTGAAGCTCCTAGCTTCTGGTGTGATCGCACCTGTGCTTGAATTTTCCGCGGGTGCGAAGACCGCAGGCGCGAAGAATTGTCCGCGGGTGCGAAGACCGCAGGTGCGAAGAATTGTCCACGGGTACGAAGACTACAGGCACAAAGTTCTTGCCGCAGGCGCGGCCACCGCAGGCGCGAAGGTTCTGCCGCAGGGGCGAAAATCGCTGGGCAGTGAGTGTTTAAAGCGGGGGTTTGAGCATTTTTGTTCATTTATTCATTCTTGGGCGATTTTTGGAGCTTCTTGAGAGGGATATTCACTTAGAAACTTGGAGGTAAGTCAGTCCCACCTATTGCAAATTAATTACTTGGATTATGTCTAGATTTTAACATGGAAAATCATGAAAAATTGTGGAAAAGTTGGAAATTTTGAAGAAAACCCTAGAATTTGCATTCTTGGATTTTTACCACAAATTTGAGCATGGGATTAGAGTAAATTGTATATTTGAGTTAGCAAGGCTATGGGTAATCATTATCTTCGAAAAATTTCGGAGTCCGGGCACGTGGGCCTGAGGGAATTTTGGTCAATTCCTTGAACGGAGTTGGGAATTTGTATAATTTGAATTGTTGCAAATATTAGAGTATATTTTCATTGGTTTGTCGTTATTTGGATAGTTTTGGGGCGTTGTGCATCCATTGGAGTCATCGGAAGGGCTTGGAAGCCGGTTATGGAATTTCGGAGCGAGGTAAGTCTCCTTTCTAACTTTGTGAGGGGGAATTGTCCCCCTAGGTGAACAAATTAAGTATGTACTACTATCTGCAGGGGCTACGTACGCACGAGGTGATGGGAGTCCGTGCGTAGCTACTATTATGCTATGTCCGGGTAGTCTAGGACCCACTAGCATGCCTTACATGTTGTACATGTGATCCTGCCAATAATATTAGACTGATAATGCTATTGAATTTGTAACTTATTTCCCGCAAAGGCTAGAGTGTACCTTCTTAATCACTTAGAAAGAAAATTGACTCCTTCGTGGATAATTGTATTCCGGATAAGGTTATATTATTGAATATTATTAAACTTGGCAAATGAATTTCGAGAAAAGATTTAAATACTAATTTTTGTGATTTTTAAAAGAGAAATTTGTCATTTACTTGAGTATTTGTTTTCCTGATGTAGTCGGGGTAGACTGTTGATTGTGCATGACTACATGTGACCGCTTCGCAATTTACATTCCGCGAGCGGAGTGTTATTTCCCCCACTCTCATGGGAGCGGACCGTACGCCACGGCGGATTGAAAGATGCACTTATGGTTAGAGTCATTCGACCCTCGGCAATGCATAGATATGATTATTTTATGGCAAATATGCACTTATGGTTTGAGCCGTTCGACCCTCGGCAGTGCACAGACATGATTATTTTTATGGCTCAGGCCGGTTATCCTACCCCGTATGCGCATGCTAAATTGTTAAATGTTTTTCATAGATTTTGAAGTGACAAGATATTTGGGGGAAAATAAAGAAGTAATTGTTTATTTAAGATATTTGGGGGAAAATGAGGAAGTAGTAACTGTTGATTTACTTTCAATATTTATTTGAATTACAGTTATCCGTAATGCTTACTGTTTTATCATCCTCGTATGCCTATTACGTGTATCATATTGTGATAAATTAATTTTTTGGACCTTAGTGAGTGTCAAATTCGATCTCTCGTCACTACCTCTCTGAGGTTAGGCGGTCGACTTACTGAGTACACGTTGTTTTCGTACTCATGCTACACTTGCTGTGCATTTTTATTGCACAGGTACTTTCACTGCGATGTGGCCAGCATTGGGGACTTAGGCGAGCTGCATTATCCGGAGGCGACCCGCAGCTGACAGAGTCTCCATCGTATTGTAATTATTGTCATTTTCAAATTCCTTGTCCAATTTGTATTTCGGACAAGCTTGTAGTATTTTGTATAGATTCTTAGAGTTTTGCTCATGCACTTGTGACACCGGGTTCTGGGATATGTTTGGGATTTAATAAATGGAATGGTTTACCTGTCGTATTTATTAGATAAATTTTTATTCGCCATTATAACATGTAGGTGAAAGGTAACGATTTTGAAAAAGATGTTAAAACAGAAACTTATTTCAACTGATTAATGATTGGCTTGCCTGACGGTGGTGTCCGGCGCCATCACGACCTTAGTAGATTTTGGGTCGTGATATCTCCGCTGGCGCAAATTGAGGTCCTTCTGCTTGAATATATGCTGCAAACTCCGGTGATCAATGAAAATCTCACAGGGAACACCGTATAAATAATGACGCGATATCTTCAGAGTGTGAACAATCACGGCCAACTCGAGATCATGAACTGGATAGTTCTTCTCATGCACCTTCAACTGTCTGGACGCCTAGGCGATCACCCTACCGTCCTGCCTCAACACCGCTCCTAGGCCAATCCTCGAAGCATCACAATTGACAGTATAGGACCCTGAACCCGTAGGCAATACCAACACTAGAGCTGAAGTCAGGGCTGTCTTGAGCTTCTAAAAGATCTCCTCACACTCCTCAGTCCACCTGAATGGAGCGCCCTTTTGAGTCAACCTGCGGTGCTGCAATGGATGAAAACCCCTCCACAAAACAGCGATAGTCCCAGCCAAACCAAGGAAACTGCGGATCCCCGTAGCTGATGACGGTCTAGGACAACACTGCGCTGCCTCCACCTTCTTCGGGTCTACCTTGATCCCATCCCAAGAAACTATGTGGCCCAAGAATACCACTGAATCAAGCAAAAACTCACATTTAGAGAATTTAGCATACAATCTCTTCCCCCTCAAAGTCTGAAGCACATTACTCAAATGCTGCTCATGATCTTCCCGTGATTGGTAATACTCCAAAATGTTGTCAATAAACACAATGATGAAGGAATCAAGATGAGGTCGGAACACACGGTGCATAAAATGCATAAAAGCTGATGGGCATTGGTTAGCCCAAATGACATAACAAGAAACTCATAGTGGCCATATCTGGTCCTGAAGGCATTCTTCGGGATATCTGGCTCTCGAGTCTTCAACTGATGATAGCCAGAACGCAAGTAAATCTTGGAGAATACCCTAGAACCCTATAGCTGGTCGAATAAATGATTAATGCGAAGCAGAGGATACATGTTCTTCACGGTGACCTTCTTCAACTGCCAATAATCAATACACATACGCATAGAACCATCTTTTTTCTTCACAAATAATACTGGAGCACCCCAAGGTGATACACTGGGTCTGATAAAACCCTTATCAAGCAACTCCTGTAACTGCTCCTTCAACTCAGGAAGAGCCATACGGTAAGGAGGGATAGAAATGGGCTGAGTGTCCGGCAACAAATCAATGCCGAAATTAATATCTCTGTCGGGCGGCATACCCAGAAGGTCAGCTAGGAATACATCAGGAAATTCCCTTACTACTGGAACTGACTCAAGTGGAGGAGTATCAACACTGAAATCTCTCACATAGGCCAAGTACGCATCACACCCCTTCTCAACCATCCGCTGAGCCTTAAGGAATGAAATGACCCTGCGGGGAGTATACTCTAAGGTACCTCTCCACTCAAATCTCGGCAAGCCTGGCATAGCCAGCGTCATTGTCTTAGCGTGACAGTCAAGAATAGCATAATGGGGCGACAACCAGTCCATGCCCAAGATAACATCGAAATCACCATTCTGAGTAATAACAAATCAGCCCTGGTCTCAAAACCACTAAGAGAAAACAAACAACCGATATACACGGTCCAAAACTAGAGAATCTCTCACAGGAGTAGATACATAGATAGGGGAACTCAAAGGATCCTGAGATATCCCCAAATGTGGAGCAAAATAAGAGGACACATATGAATACGTAGAGCCTGGATCAAATAATACTGATGCATCCCTATGGGAGACAGGGACAATACATGTGATGATTGAGTCTGAAGCAACAGCCTTGGAACGGGATGGAAGGGCATAGTATCTGGCCTGGCCTCCCCCTCTAGGGCGACCTATACCTCCCCGACCCCCATCTAGAGCTGGCTGAGGAGGTGGAGTGGCAGCTGGGGCTGGAAGAATAGTCGGAGGACTCGGCAGAGCACGTGGAGGCTGATAAGACTGTGGAGGTGCACCCCTCCTGGCCCTGGGGCAATCTCTAATCAAGTGACGAATGTCACCACACTCAAAATAAGCCCTCGGAGGACGCTGTGGCAGAGAGTAAATAGGAGCTGACCTGCTGGGCTGGCCGGAAATAGCACCTCGAACTGGAGGCATACTGGATACTGGCGGTGCATAATAGAACTCCTTAGGTCTAGAAGGAGCTGGAATACCACTGGCTGCTGGAAGGGCTGAATGAACAGGGCAACCATAAAGCCCCTACCGTGACATGTTGTTGGTGCACGAGCTCCTGAAAAATGGCCAATCTCTCGAGACCTCTTGGCCTTCCTCTCCTCTCTATCCCGGACAACATTCTCTCTACTCTCCTAGAAATACTCACTTTCTGCTGGTAAGTGATATCCATCTCCAACTCTCTGGCCATACTAGTCTGAATACTAGGGTGGAGTCCCGCAATGAAGCGGCGAACCTGCTCCTTGACTGTGGCAACCAAGGCTGGTGCATGCCGAGATAACTCACTGAAACGGACTGCATACTCCGACACAATCATAGTACCCCGGCGTAACTGCTCAAACTTCGCGTGCCAAGCATCCCTGAGGCTCTGAGGGACATACTCTCACAAAAACATCTCTGAAAAATGAGTCCAAGTGAGTGAGGTTGCCTCGTTCGGACTACTCATCTCATAGGTCGGGCACCACTGATATGCCGCTCCCCTCAGCTGGAAAGCGATGAAATAAACCCCACTGGTCACCACAATGCCTATAGTGCAGATAATACGATGACACTCCTCAAGAAATCTCATAGCGTCATCTGAAGCTAGTCTGCTGAAAGTAGGTGGGTGGTACTTCTTGTACTTCTCGAATCTGAGATGCTCGGCCTCAGAAGTCGCTGCCCTAGCATCATGCTGAACTGGAGCTGCTGGGGGCATAGGAATATACTCCGGGGCCTGATCAACCTAGCCCCTCTAATCAGGAGTGCGGGCTGCGGGAGTATGTGCCCCTCCCCCGACCTGAGATGTAGCGGGAGCTACGAAAATAGTCCAGCATGTGCTAGAGTACTGAGCATGCGCATGAACTGAGTGAAAGTCTCCTGCAAGGCTGGAGCAGCAATAGAGACCTCCTGTGCCGGCCCTCCAGCAGGAGCTTCCATAGGCTCCTCTGTCGCTGCTCTCGTCGGTGCTCGGGCTGCATCGCGCGGTCGTCCTCTACCCCGGCCCCGGCCCCGGCCTCTGGAGGCTCGGGTGCCTGGTCGTCGGTCCTCCCAGTACGAGTCCTCACCATATGTGGGAAAGAATAGAATGGAATTTTAGAATTTTTGATGTCAATAACTCGCACGAAAAAGGAAATCAAAGAAATATGATTGTTCCTAACAGTTACATAGCCTCCCGAAGATAGATACGGACGTCTCCGCACCGATCCGCGAGACTCAAATAAATTGGCTTGTGACTTGTGACTCCTATGAAGCTAGATGCTCTGATACCAACTTGTCACGAATGGCGGCACTAGTCTCTACGACTAGGTAAGCCTAATTGCGGTAACACATATTAAATAAAAGCAATAGAAATAAAGACAAAATAAGTGAGTCTACTCCCAAAAGGGAGCCCTCAGCTCAGCACACCATATATCACAGTAACAAGTATTCAATGCAGTACGGGAGGGGGGGAAGCTCCCAGAATCTCGTCTATAGTCCCAATTTAAATATGCAATGCAGTACAAGGGAGAAAGCTCCCGGAATCTCGTCCGTAGTCCCAATTTAAATATGCTATGCAGTATAGGGGGAAAGCTTCCGGAATCTCGTCCGTAGTCCCAATTTAAATATGCAATGCAGTACAGGGGGAAAGCTCCCCGAATCTCGTCTGTAGTCCCAATTTAAATATGCAATGCAGTACAGGGGGAAAGCTCCCCGACTCTCGTCTGTAGTCCCAATTTAAATATGCAATGCAGTGCAAATACAGGATACAATTTTTGTTTAAAACAATTCAGGAAAAATCACAGGAAAAATATGGATAAAACTACCTAAACATGGTACCTATAGTAATAACTAGGAAAAATTCAAGTAAGACGGGTAGGCATGTTATTTCCAAATCTAAACTACATAGTCGATACATGAATCAGTGAGATAGGAGTGAAATGATTTAAATCACGGAGGGAAAAATGGAGTTTTAGCAACAATGGCCCGTGTACATACTCGTCACCTTACGCACACGACGCCCAATCAACATAAAATAGTATTAAAAGTAGCCTAGGGGAAGTCCTAACACAGAGTATCCGACTGCGCTACTCAACTCGAAACCACGCTCTTTCCACGAGTATCCGACTCCGAATGTCCCAAATCTATTCAATTCGATTGCATAATGTAAATATCACTTTAAGGAATCAAAATAGCTAATAAGTTCGAGGCTAATACGCGAATTTAGGAAAATCACCGAAAAAGTCCCCAGGGCCCATGTCTCATAATCGAGTGAAATTTACAAATTTAGAACACCCATTCACTCATGAACTCACTCAAACAAGAATCATCGAAAACCGACGACAAAATCCTATTAAATTCTCGGATTTTCTATTTAGGGAAACTTCTTCCCATTTGCATGATTTTTCACCTATATCCCTTAATTGCATGGAAGAAATGGCCATAGATTAATGATATACAAAGGGAATAGGGTTAGGAATTGTTACCTATGAAGCTTTTCCACAAAACTCACTCCAAATCGCCTGCACCCGAGCTCCAAATGATTTTAGAAGTTATGAAATTCAAGCCCTCGAATTTGATATAACTGCCCAGCGATTTCCACACATGCGCCCCTTGGACCGCACATGCGGTCCCGCACCTGCGGAAATTCCATCACGGGTGCAAAAACCCAATAAAAGGCCTGGGGCAGCACCTGCAGTCAATTGGCCGCATCTCCGGCTCCGCACCTGCTTAATCTCAACCGCACCTGCGAGACTGGTTAACTTGACCAAGTCCGCACCTGCGAGCCCCTCTTCCGCACCTGCGTATCCGCATCTGCAGAAATTCCATCGTAGGTGCGAGACACCAGAACCAGAAATGATTCAGCTATTCTCCAAGTTCAAAAATCACCCGTTGAGCATCTGAAACATCCCCGAGGCCCCCGGGACCTCAACCAAACTTACCAACCAGTCCTACTACCTTACCCAAACTTAGTCGAGCCTCCAAAATACATCACATAACACCAAATTCACCAAATATACATGGATTCAAGCCTAAGAACTTATGAAATTTCCAAAATCTACAACCGATGTCGAAAAACATCAAAACTAGTCTGAATGACCTCATATTTTACACACAGGTCACAAATGATACAATGGACCTACAGCCACTCTTTTAATTCCATTCAGAGCCCAATATCAAAATTCCACCTATCGGCCAAAGTCGCCGAAATTCTAACCTTCTACATTTCAAGCCTAAATCTACTACAGACCTCGAAAGCACATTCCGGAAACACTCCTAACTCAAAAATCACCCAACGGAGCTAACAGAGTCGACGGAATCTCATTCCGGACCCGTCTTCCCACAGTTCCAACTACGGTCCGATTTCTAAAGCTTAAACTCACATATAAGGACTATGTGTCCAAAAACTCTCCGAATTTCACCACTCAATGTTCCAACTAGTCCCAAAAGCAAAAATAGACATGGGGGAAACAGTTATTAGGGGATCGGGGTGCTAACTCACAAAACGACCTACCGGGTCGTTACACCCAGCTATATAAATACCCTTTTAAACACGGACAGGGCCCTTTTCCTTCATAATTTTTGAACCCCACAACCCTAAGGACGAATTTCTTCACCAAAGATCATCCCCATGTTGTTGGTAATCAATTCTAAACTTTACTCTTTCAATTACCCAACGTTTTTCATCACTTTTAAATCAAAAACTAAGAATTTTCATGGTAAAAATTGAGGGTTTGGGTAGAATTAGGGAATTTTGTAAAAATCAAATCTTTACCTCAAATTGAGGTCGGATTTCGAAACTAATTGTATATTCGGGCTCGTGGGTGAATGGGTAAACGTAATTTGGTCCGAACCCCGAGTTTAGACCAAGCGGACTTGGGGTCGGGTTTTAACTTTTTTGAGAAAACTTAGGGAAAATTATAATTTTCAGTAAAGTTAGTTCCTTTAGCATTAATTAATGATATTAAGTTAATTATGGTTAGATTCGAGTGTATTGGAGGTGAATTCAAGAGGAAAAGCTATAATTGAACAGTGAGTGGCCTGCAAAATTGAAGTAAGTGATGGTTTAACCTTGACTTGAGGGAATAGAAAAACCCAATTAAATTGTTATGTGAAATTGCATGTGAGTGGTGTATAGGTGAGGTGACGAGTATCTAGGCACCACCAAATTGTCTGTTTACATGATCCCCACCTCGTTTCTAATCTAATTGCTTCATGTTTTTAATTGTTTCATGTTCATTGTTGTCTTCTATAATTACTTGGCTTGTTATATTATTGTAAGTCTTGTTGCGTCATGTTTGGGAAGGTATTAGTTGTTTTCCTTGGTTTCCTTGTGGTACACAAAGACTGAGTAGGTTCATTGTCTTACGAGATGTAATATATATATATATATATATATATATATATATTATACTCATGTTGGTTCATTTTAAGATATTATTTATGAAGTTGTGAGAACTATCGTTTATTGTTTATGACTGTTGCGACAAAAGTATTGTGAAAGACTTGGCCTGAATTGTGAAAGTTTTGATAGAAATAAATATATATGACTGTGATAAGGGTGGAGTAGAGAAATAAATATATATGACTGTGATAAGGGTGGACATAGGAAATAAATATATATGACTGTGATAAGGGTGGACAGGGGAAATAAATATATATGATTGTGATAAGGGTGGACAGGGGAAATATATATGACTGTGATAAGGGTGGACAGGGAAAATAATGACAGCGATAAGGGAGGATAATTATGCTTTACTGATTTTTATTACAAAGATTTGGAAGTTTATTGTTTTATCCTAGCATTTTCCCATATCTTGCACACTTGGTTATTTTAAATTAAAGTTGGAAACTTGGAAAGTTGTGTGAAATTTTTGTGACAGCCGAGGCCTGGAATAGGCGACTGAGTTATTTTATTTTATTTATTGTTTCAGTTTATTTTTTCTTGTTTGTGTAGAATTGTTTTATTGTGTTATTATATATATGTATTGTCACATGTTAAGTTATAATTGCCCCACCTTAGCCTCGTCATTACTTCGTCGAGGTTAGGCTCGGCACTTACTCAGTACATGGGGTTAGTTGTACCGATACTACACTCTGTACTCTTTTGTGCAGATCCAGGTATCGGCCAGCAGTAGAGATTTTTAGTAGCCGCTATTCATTATCCAGAGACACGAGGTATATCTTCCGGCGTTCGCAGATCCCGAGAGTCTTCTCTTAGTTCGTAGAGACTATTTTATAATTTTCCTAAAACAGTTATATTATTTCTTTCAGCCCATTAATTGTAGTATTCTTTAGTAGTTCGTGAATGAGCAGGTGTTCATAATCTTTAAATTTTACCCGATTTCGAGACGTGGGCCCGGGGTACTTTATTGGCGATTTTCCCTAATTTCACGTCTTAGCTTCGAATTTATTGGTTAAACTAGTTGCTTGTAGTATTATTTACACGATGTTATTGATTTGATTAGATTTGGGCCATTTGGAGTCGGATACTCGTGGAAAGAACGTGATTTCAAGTTTGATTTGAGAGGTTGAGGTAAGTATCTTGCCTAACCTTGTGTGGGGTAATTACCCCTTAGGATTTGAGTCTTCTATGTTGATTGTAGTCCGTGTAGGCAAGGTGGCGAGTGTGCGCTCGGACTTATTTGTAGAAGCTTGACCTTTTAGGATTCTTAGGTCCTTATATTTACCTCATATGAAATTGTTCTTGATACACTTGAGTTCTAAGTTTCGCTAGTATCACCCCTACATGCTTTGATTAGAGTAAAATGCTTTAGGGTACACCCTTTGTAACGACTTGGTCGGTCGTTTAAAGAATTAGCACCCCGATCCCCTATTAACCGCTTCTCCCATGTTTATTTATGTTATTGGAATTTTTCGGAGCGTTGAGTGATGAAATCCGGGGTAATTTTGGATACATAGTCCATAAATGTGGAATTTAGCTTTAGAAATCTGGCCGTAGCTAGAGTTGAGTGAAGACATATCCGAAATGGAATTCAGTTGACTCTGTTAGTTTTGTTAGGTGATTTTGGGGGATTAGGAGCGCGTTCGGGATGTGTTTTCGAGGTCGATTGTGGATTTAGGCTTGAATTGGCAAAAGTTAGAATTTTGGCAATTTCGGTTGATAGGTGAAATTTTGACATCAGACTCGGAATGGAATTCCGAAAGCGACAGCATGTCCGTAATGTTATTTGTGACCTTTGTGCAAAATCTGAGGTCATTCGGATGAGTTTAGACGTGTTTCGGCATCAGATGTGGATTCTAGAAATTTAATAAGTTCTTAGGCTTGAATCTATGCATAATTGATGATTTTGACGTTATGAGATGTGTTTTTAAGGCTCGACCAACTTTGAACAAGGTATTAGGGTCAGTTGGTAGGTTTGGTTGAGGTCCCCGGGGGCCTCGGGGATTTTTTGGATGCCCAACGGGTGAGTTTGGGACTTTGAGAGCCGCTGAACCATTCTGGTTCTGGTGTCTCGCACCTGCGATGGTATTTCCGCAGGCGCGGATACACAGGTGAAAAGGGGGTGCATGCAGGTGCAGACGTAGCTTAGGCTGGCCCGACTCGCAGGCTCGGAAGAGTATCCGCAAGTGCAGAGCTGCACCAGCGACCCAGCCACCGCAGGTGCGACCCCAGGTCGTTTAATGAGTTTCCGCACCTGCGATTGTGTTTCCACAAGTGCGGCACCGCAGGGGAGATCCTAGTGTCACAGGTGCCAAACGTCTGGGCTAGTTATACCAAAAATCCGAGGGTTTGAAATTTATAATTCCAAAATTGGTTGTGAGGTCGGAACTTGGCAATTTTTAGTGGGATTTGAAGAGGAGAATCATACGTAACGTTTTCTAACTTTAATCCTTTTGTATATCAATAATCTCTATCAATTTCCTTAATCTAATCAATGAAATTGGATGAAAAACCATGAAATTAGGATGAAATTTCCGCAAGTAGAAATCTAAGGATTTAGGGAGATTTAGACGTCGGATTTTGTTGATTCTTGTTCGAGTGGGTTCACGGGGAAATGGGTGTTCGGGAAATATAAATTTTACCTGATTCCGAGACGTGGGCCCAGGGGACGTTTTGGGCGAATTTTTTAATTTCGCGTATTAGCTTAAAAATAATTAGCTATTTTGTTCCCTTGAAGTGATATTTACACCATGCAATCGATTTGAATAGATTTGGGCCACTCGGAGTCAGATACTCGTGGCAAGAGCGTGGTATTGAGTTGATTAGAGTAATCAAGGTAAGTGGCTTGCCTAATTCTGTGTTGGGGACTTCCCCTTAGGTATTTTTATACTAATTTTGTTACGTGGACGCCGTGTACGTGAGGTGACGAGGGCGTACACGGGTCATTGTTGCTAAAACCCTATTTTTACTTCCATGAAATCACTCATTTTCATCCCTATATTACTGTTTCCTGTCTTAACTGAGTAGTTAGCTAAAGAGTAAGCATGTCTACCTGCACCATGCTTAGGTAGCTTTATTCTATTCTTGCATGTTGTTTTCCTGGACTGTTTAATTAAACCATATCCGACATACTTCTGCTTTGCATATTTAAATTGGGACTACGGACCGAGATCCGGGAGCTTTCCCCATGTACTGCATTTCATATTTAAATTGGGACTACAGACCGGGATCCGGGAGCTTTCCCCCTGTACTGAAATGCATATTTAAATTGGGACTATGGACAGAGATCCGGGATCTTTCCCCCTGTACTGCATAGCATATTTAAATTGGGACTATGGACTGAGATCCGGGAGCGTTCCCCGTGTACTGCATTGCACATTTACTGTTGAGATATATGATGTGCTGAGCCGAGGGCTCTCTTTCTGTTATTAATTCTTCCAGTTTCCATTAATCCCATTTATCATTGCTTATCTATATTTCACTCTTTTAAATTGTATATTGACTTGTTTTAAAAACTCAGTAGGGCCTCAACCTGACCTCGTCACTACTTTACTAGGGTTAGGCTTGGCACTTACGGAGTACCAAATGTGGAGTACTCACGCCCTTTCCTGCGCTTGTTTTCCCCATATGCAGATCCAGGTACCAGCATCCAGTATCGTGTCTAGGAGTCGTTCTAGCACCTGCCAGGAGACCGCGAGGTAATTCTGCCGCGTCCAAAAAATCCCACGAGTCCCCTTCTACTCTAGTATAGGCATAGAAGACATATTTATTTTTCCATTGTTTCATTGTATAGAGATACATTTAGTACAGAGCTTGTGACTATAGTGACATTCCGGGTTTTGGGAAGTGAAGGTGTATATGTTGAACAACTATGTTATATCTACTTGAGTTCTTTTCTATCTTTATTTTATTGATTCTATAATTTTCCGCAAATTTTAGGCTTTCCTAGTCGTAGAGACTAGGTGCCATCACGGTACCTTTCGGAGGGCAAAATGGGGCGTGAAAAGTTGGTATCAAAGCATCTAGGTTCATAGGAGTCACAAGTCACCAGCCAGTTTATTAGAGTCTCGCGGATCAGTGCGGAGACGTCCGTATCTATCTTCGAGAGGCTATGTAATTGTTAATAACAATCAATTCTTTGGAATTCCTTATCGTGCTAGTTACTGTCCTCAAATTCTTAAACTATATTCTACTCTTGCTTGCAGATGGTTCGTACCCGTACCGGACGTACTGATGACCAGGCACTCGAGCCCCCAGTCAGAGCCACTAGAGGAAGGGGCCGGGGCAGGGGCAGAGGACGAGCACGCGGTGCAGCCCGAGCACCGGCTAGAGTAGAGGCAGAGGAGGCCCCAGCAGCTACAGTTGGAGGGGCACAGGAGGTCCCTACTGTTACTCGAGACCTCCAGGAGACATTGGCTCAGTTCTTGATGCCTTCAGTACTCTGTCTCAGGCGGGACTACTCTCGATAGCTCCAGCTACATCCCAGGCCGGAGGAGGGACACAGACTCCCGCAGCCCGTACTCCTAACAGAGGGTTCATATTGGGCAAGTTACAGAGTATATTCCTATGCCCCCAACAGCTCCAGCTCAGCATGAGACTAGGATAGTTGTTCCTGAGGCAGAGCAGCTCCGACTTGAGAGGTACAAGAAGTACCACCCACCTGAGTTCAGCGAACTAGCTTCGGATGATGCCTTGGGTTTTCTTGAGGGGTGTCATCCCATTCTCCGCACTATGGGCATTATGGAGACAAGTGGGGTTTCTTTCACTGCTTTCTAGATGAGGGGAGCAACTTATCAGTGGTGACGTGCTTTTGAGCTTAGTATCCCGGATGAGGCAGCTTCACTTACTTGGGCTCAGTTCTCCGAGATGTTATTACTTGAGTTTGTCACTCAGAGCTTTAGAGATGCTTGGCGTGCGGAGTTTTAGCAGCTACGCCAGGGTACCATGACTGTGTTAGAGTATGCAATCCGTTTCAGCGATTTGGCTCGCCATGCACCGGCTTTGGTTGTCACTTTTAGAGAGAGGGTTTGACGCTCTATTGAGGGACTCCACCCCAGTATTCGGACCAGCATGGCCAGCGAGCTGGAGACCGATATTGCTTACCAACAGACCGTGAGTATTGCCCGAAGGATTGAGACTATTATAGCCCGGGACAGGGGGAGAGAGACGCCAAGAGGTATCGAGAGACTTGTCAATTTTCAGGAGCATGTGCACCAGCAGCACGCAATGGTATAGGTTTTGTGAGTCTCCCCGTTCGTTCAGCTCTCCCAGCAGCCAGTGGTATTCTAGCTCCTCCTAGACCTCAAGAGCCTTATTATGCTCCACCAGTATCTGAGGTGCCTCCTGCTCGAGGTGCTATCACTGGCCAGTCCAGCAGGCCAGTTCAGAGTTAGCAGCGGCCACCACGTCCTCCGAGGGTTTTCTTTGAGTGTCGTGACCCTCATCATATGATCAGAGATTGCCCCAGAGCGAGGAGGGGCGCACCACCTCATACTTATCAGGGTGCACCGCCTCAGACTTATCAGGGTGCACCCCCTCTGACTTATCAGGCCCCACGTCTTCCACCAGGTCCTCCAGCTATTATTCCAGCCCCAGCTGCTACCCCACCACCTCAGGAAGCTCGAGGTGGAGGTCGGGGAGGTCGAGGTCGCCCTAGAGAGGGAGGCCAGGCCAGGTACTATGCTCTTCCGGCCCGGTCCGAGGCCATTGCTTCAGATTCAGTCATTACAGGTATTGTTCCCGTTTTTCATAGGGATGCATCGGTATTATTTGACCCAGGATCTACATATTCATATGTGTCTTCCTATTTTTCTTCACATCTGGGGATATCCTGGGATTCTTTTAGTTCCCCTGTTTATGTTTCTACTCTGGTGGGAGATTCTCTTGTTGTAGACCGCGTATATTGGTCATGTTTGATTGCTATCAGTGGTTTTAAGACCAGAGCTGATTTACTACTACTCAGTATGGTAGATTTCGATGTTATATTGGGTATGGACTGGTTGTCTCCCTATTCTGCTGTTCTTGATTGTCACGCCAAGACCGTGACGCTGGCTATGCCAGGATTACCGAGGTTAGAGTGGAGAGGTTCCTTGGAGTATACTCCCCGCCGAGTCATTTCTTTTCTTAAGGCTCAGCGGATGGTTGAAAAGGGGTGTGATGCATATTTGGCTTATGTGAGAGAAATATTTGGCATATTTGTCTTATGGAGGGGAGATAAAATAAATTATGGGTAATATCAACTCATTTAGGACCCAAATCACCTCTCTAGTTGCATGAGAAATAAGTATTTGTGATTTTATGATGACGCCAAAGGTTTCGCAAAAATGGAATGCTTGAGAGATATTGTTATAAAAATGAGTTAGGAGACTTACCATTTTTTCCCAAATCGGAAGTGGATCAAGAGCAACAACCTAGTTCTAATCAATGGTCGTCGGGAATCCTCACATGGTGAAGGTATACAAGCTAAAACCCTCTTGATTTTGATGCAGAGAATTACTAATCTTAGTCACCCTTTATGTATGTTAGTCTTCAAATACCCATAATAATGTTTATATAGACTATATTAAGGGTTAGAATTAGATTGTCTAAAGGACCAACTTAATAGCTAGCACCCCTTATATGTTGTAACGACCCGGTCGGTCGTTTTGAAAGTTAGCTCCCGATCCCCTAATAACCGCTTCTCCCATGTCTATTTATGTTATTGGAACTTGCGGAGCGTTGAGTGATGAAATCCGGGGTGATTTTGGAGACTAGTCCATAAATGTGGAATTTAGCTTTAGAAATCTGGCCGTAGCTAGAGCTATGTGAAGACAGATACGGAATGGAATTTCGTTGACTCCGTTAGCTCCGTTGGGTGATGTCGGGGTTAGGAGCATGTTCGGAATGTGTTTTCGAGGTCGGTCATGGATTTAGGCTTGAATTGGCGAAAGTTGGAATTTCGGCGATTTAGACCGATAGGTGAGATATTGATATCGGACATAAATGGAATTCCGAAAGCGACAACAAGTCTGTTATGTCATTTATGACCCGTGTGCAAAATTTTAGGTCATTCGGATGAGTTTAGACGTGTTTCGGCATCGGATGTGAATTCTAGAAATTTCCTAAATTCTTAGGCTTGAATCTATGCATATTTGATGATTTTGATGTTATGAGATATGTTTTCAAGGCTTGACCAAGTTTGAATGGGGTATTAGAGTTGGTTGGTAGTTTTGGTTGAGGTCTCGAGGGCCTCGGGTGTGTTTCGGGTGTTCAACGGGTATATTTTTGGTTTAGTCTTCGGCTGTTTTGCTGGTTTCTAGAGCAGCAGGTAATTACTCAGTGCGATCGCGTGTTTTGGGCCGCGATCGCGTAGAACAAATTTGGGCCCAGTCATTTTGGTCAGTGCGATCGAAGCAGGGGAGACGCGACCGCATAAGGTCAGTGGGCCGGGCAGGGGGAGTCTTACTTTGTGCCTTAGCGTGGGCCTAGATACGGACACATAAGGGCCAGCCCAGTATTGTCCGCGATTGCAGCTACTACTGTGCGATCGCATCCTTAAGTCCGCGATCGCACTTCACAACTTAGGCCTGGGCAGAATATTAAACCCATTTCGAGGGTTTAAGCCTATTTTCACCATTTTCGAATTTCGGAGCTCGGGAAGGGCGATTTTTGAAGACTTTTGCACCTGGGTAATTTGGGTAAGTGATTTCCATCCATTGTAGATCAAATTCCATGATTCCAATCTTAAATTCAACCTTTAATTTCGAAATTTGTGGGTAGAAAATGGGAAAAAATGGGATGAACTTCATAGACCAAATTGTTGAGTTTTGCTTGAGCGTTTAACCACCGATTTGAGAGATTCTTATATGGTTAGACTCGTGGGTGAATGGGGGTTCTGAAAATGTGATTTTTACCCAATTTTAAGACGTGGGCCCGGGGGACTTTTTGGGCGAATTTCCTAATTTCGCGTATTAACTTCGAATTAATTAGCTATTTTGATTCCTTAAAGTGTTATTTACATTATATAATCGAATTTACTAGATTTGGGCCACCCGGAGTTGGATACTCGTGGCAAGAGCGTGGTATTGAATTGATTAGCGCAGTCAAGGTAAGTGGCTTGCCTAATTCTGTGTTGGGGACTTCCCCTTAGGCATTTTTATACTAATTTTGTTACCTAGACGTTGTGTACGTGAGGTGACGAGTGTGTACACGGGTCATTGTTGCTAAAATCCTATTTTTACTTCCATGAAATCGCTCATCCTCATTCATATATTACTGTTTTCTGTCTTAACTGGGTAGATAGCTTAAGAGTAAGCATGCCTACCAATTCTTACTTGATTTCCTCTTAATTGCTACTAGTCGCACCATCCTTAGGTAGCTTTACCCTATTCTTGCCTGTTGTTTTTCTGGTATGTTTAATTAAGTCGTATTTTACATACTTCTACTTTGCATATTTAAATTGGGACTACGAACCAAGATCTGGGAGCTTCCCCCCTGTACTGCATTTCATATTTAAATTGGGACTACGAACCGAGATCCAGGAGCTTTTCCCCTGTACTGGAATGCATATTTAAATTGGGACTACCGACAAAGATCCGGGAGCTTTCCCCCTGTACTGCATAGCATATTTAAATTGGGACTACAGATTGAGATCCGGGAGCTTTCCTCTTGTACTGCATTTAACCATTTACTGTTGAGATATATCCTGTGCTGAGCCGAGGGCTCTCTGTTTGTTATAAACTCTCCTAGTTTCCGTTAATCCTGTTTATCATTGCTCATCTATGTTTCAATGTTTATTATTTATATTGACTTGCTTTAAAACTCAGTAGAGCCTTAACCTGACCTCGTCACTACTTGACTGGGGTTAGGCTTGGCACTTACGGAGTACCGAATGTGGAGTACTCACGCCCTTTCCTGCGCATGTTTTCCCCATGTGCAGATCCAGGTACCAGCACCCAGTATCGTAGCTAGGAGTCGTTCTAGCAGCTGCCAGGAGACTGTGAGGTAATTCTACCGCGTCCGCAGAATCCCACGAGTCCCCTTTTATTCTAGTATAGGCATAGAGGACTAATGTATTTTCCACTATTTCATTGTATAGAGCTACATTTAGTACAGAGCTTGTGACTATCGTGACATTTCGGGTTTTTGGAAGTGAAAGTGTATATGTTGAGCAGTTATGTTATATCTTTTTGAGTTCTTTACTGTCTTTATTTTATTGATTCTATTATTTTCCGTAAATTTTAGGCTTACCTAGTTGTAGAGACTAGGTGTCGTCACGATACCCTTCGGACGGCAAACAGGTCGTGACAAGTTGGTATCGGAGCTTCTAGGTTCATAGGAGTCGCAAGCCAGTTTATTAGAGTCTCGCAAATAGGTGCGAAGACGTCCGCATCTATCTTCGAAAGGCTATGTAACAGTTAAGAAAAATCAAATTCTTTGGAATTCCTTATCCTGCTAGTTACTGTCATCAAATTCTTAAACTCTATTCTATTCTTGCTTGCAGATGGTTCGTGCCCGTACTGGACGTACTGATGACCAGGCACCCGAGCCCCCAGTCAGAGCCACCAGAGGCAGGGGCCGGGGCAGAGGACGAGCACGCGGTGCAGCCCGAGCACCGGCTAGAGCAGAGGCAGAGGAGCCC